>JTDE01001398.1:99461-138485 GCA_014338405.1 Paragonimus skrjabini miyazakii | reverse complement strand
CGAATATTCAACCACCACGTTCTGACATTAGTCTCATAGCTGAGTTTTGTCAAATACAATACCAGGCACGATGGTTTATATTGTATTTCTTCCGAATTCATTCTTATACTGATTATTATGTAAAGCTGACACAATTACATCTGCTGAAGGTTTACTTACGTAAACATAGCTCTAATTCACTTTCAAATTAAGTGACTTGAAGGACGCCGTTCATGGTTAGCCCTAGAATGGTCTAAAATGTGCCGTGAGTGACAAAGACGTTTACCAGCTGACTTTATATTCCGTGAATCACAAGATGATTGTTTGTGTATGGTGGTGATACACACTAGCACGATTAAGCCGACGTTGACAGCTCATAGTCATATGTTGTTGAAATAATTCGGTCAATATTTGTTGACAAACCACCGATGTGTCTGCACATTTTAAAGCGATCTTAACAAATAATCTGTCGCAGATCGTTAAAACCCCTGATCCATGATAAGGAGAACTTATGCAATCGTGTGGTATTTTCGATGGTATTGTATCATTAGACGTAAGAAATATGCGATGCGTATGATAGCAGTTGCCTGATCTGGAGTCGTCCGGTTCACAGATGGGTACAACTAAACCTGCCAGACTTGTAGATGATGAGCTACTGCAGGTAGAAATATAACTGGATGATTCAAGCAGCTGTGACAAGTCGGCTTGTTACTAAGTTTGTTTCGGTCCGATGCAAATGGAAAGGGACCGAATAACTTGAAGAAAAATGTGGTTGCATGTTGAGGTGCTTGCAATTTGGGACAGTTTATCTACCGTTAACGCAGTCCATTTGCACTGGCAAACTTCGCATGCTGCTGATTTGAACTGAAAGAAACCAATCGCTGTTGTGTAAGATTACGGTTTAACAGGAGCAAATTGTTTAAAGTTTTAGCTAGGACGTTAGAACAGTATGCTGTGAATCACGTGCTCCCAGGAAGAGGCGGTACGTGACATTTCAACCCAATATATGTGAATAAAGAACGAAGTGGCTGGGAGCAGAGGAGGTGCGTTACTCAGCGGACCACAATCTAGATCCGCGTGGAGTAGGTGCCTGTAGAAAGGACTCTGTTAACAATATTACTTAATGTAGGACAAATTTTCATTAGTCGCTCAATCGTTCAATTGATGTCTGGTTAGAATTGTATGAGATCTGTGATTTAGAAAAGGCTGATTAATTCGCTACCCACTTACCTATCCATCTCCACAAACTTGGACAACTTAAGAACGCAACGATGGGACAAACGACGTTTTGCCGGTGTTGATCAACTAAACTGCAGAGGTTTGAGAGTGCACTGCTTGCATGATTTGATCCGAAGTACCTATGCTGTTTGGAAGTGAATTATATCAGAGATATGCAGCGGGAGAGATCGATATCAACCATATTGCATTTCACCTTATTCGTTGGTCATTACGAGGAGGTGAGTGAATGATCTCCAATGTTAAAATAGACTGCCAAGTCACAGAAAACAGCTCAACGACGATCAGTTTGCCAATAGCCGACCCAGAAACAAAGGCCGGAGGCACAGGAAATATCTCTCACCACCAGCAGGGCCAGTGCTGCATAACAGCTATCTGTTTTGAATTCTACTGACAAGCGAGTTACCTGATTTATTTACGAAGTGCCTTGAGAAAACCATACGCAGAAACTGTACTTTGCAATGCGTCAGAACTTGGGAAATACTCTGGAGTGTTTTGCGGTTCGTGGTTCAAAACTTCGTTGCAAACTTCTTCCTCAATCGCTGTATGCGTATTATTCGTTTATAGGCAATCCAGCCTTGCAAGAAAAGCGTAACTTTACTGTTGATATTGAATAACACATTTGAGTCGTGCACATATTGTTTTTTAAAATGTCACTGCCGACCTAGAAACACCGTAGCTTGTTTGATCATATCTTGCTCCGAGTTAGGCAACAGTTTGTCTACGCTTCACTCGAGGATGGTCTGTTTGCAAAAACCGGATAATTTGCAGTTGTAACGAGGTTTCAATTGGCAGACCAAATCAATGTCTGTAACAAAGTACGGCGGAGCATAATTTCAGGAAGTTAATGAAGGCAACGTCAGCAACGAATTGCTGATCGTAGCAAACTCAAAAAACTCGGTTACAATTGGCTGCAATCACATGTTTGCTGTAGGCGGCCATCTCATTCAACTATTTTCCAAAACGTTGTTACATAATTGTAACTTGGTCTGTTAAACATCAGTTGAACAATGTTGATCGAACAACTCCGGCCGGCTGTGCCTATAGGAGCGAACGACTGATTTAGTCTTCACTTTTTGTGATGTGATTGCATTATCGTGTAGGTATGACAGGACCTGCCCGTTTTGTCTGTGTTTTACTTTCAAATTCACTGGTTTGCATGATATCTGCTAAGTCTACGCTAGTGTATAAATTCAGGATAAATAAAATCGTTAACACTGACTGGTTAACAGTAACTGCTAGGTCTGTTTTCCCATTTTCTCTTGATAAATTGGCGTGGTCCGTTCTGCACAACTAGAGATGTCTTTGTGAATCAAATAATTAAAGACTGTGCATTATTGTAATCACCTAAACATGCGCTTTCTGGACAGCAGTGTTCTGCGTACATTTAATTTGAATCATCTGAACCAGTCAGGAAAGAATGTTACGTGTGGCCATCCATATACAATGAAGTGTATCTCATGGATAAAAGGAAACGGCAAAACTTCAGCTATTTGCTTCATTCCACCATCAGTTGTACCCATTATACTCCTCTGTCCAGATATCACTTTGTGTTGTATAATGAAAAGAAACACATTCAAAACACAGTTGCTGGATGTACACTTGCGATCCTGAAAATCCATCTTATATGCGTACACTGCTTAAAAGCAAAAACAAACGAAAGTTGCTGCATTATTCAAAATAACGAGATAGAACTCAGTCTCAGCTTTCGAATCGAGCAAACATTAACAACCATGTACAATAATTTGAATTCATCACCATTTGAGAGTGCCTTTTGCGGAACAGATTACGAGGGGAAATCGGCGTCATTTAATCTGCCTCTCAAACCATAGGCTGTCTAGGAATCTGTAATTTGAAGTCAAACATCACCCACAATTGCTCCAAGCTTTCGCATTCTCATAGACCTTCCCGTCGGCAGAAGCACTAGACTGGAGTTTTCCTTGCATTAGAGCTGGTCAGTAGTGCATATCCTCGCCACTGGCGGGACTAGAACTCCGGCCAGGCTTTCATGAGGCAAACGTATTGCCACTGTGCCACTGACCTCACATTAGGCACGAACGAATTAGCATGTGTGAACGCTCAACCACTTTCGCTTGTGAGTAACGATCAGGTTGTCTGATCGTCTAGATAGAAGACACAGTTACTGTCTTTCAGCTCTAATCGATAACCCGGCGAATAGTACTTCCCAGACAGGTCGAAATCTCCGAGCTTAGTAAACCTGGTAGGCGATATTTCAGCTTACTGATAAGTAGTCGAAAATTTGGTTTATTTCAAGTTGAACGTCACCCACAATTGACTGCAGCTTTCGGACAACGTGATCATTACTCACAAACAAAGGTTGTCTGGCGTCCACATATGATAAGTTGATCGTGTCTAATGTAGGTTCAATTGTGCAGCGGTAAACACGGCTGATTCACAAAAGTGCGGCAGGAGTTCTAGTCTCAGCAATGGTAAGGATAGGCACTACTGACGAGTTCTGATGAGAGCGAAATTCGATTGTAATATTTCTTTTCCAAAGGAGCTGACTGGTTCAGATTTTTGTCAGACAGTTAATCTATTTATAAACCGGCGCACTTGAAACTACTGAGCACGTTACATTAGTTGCGCTGAGAATGATTACAATAAAGACGAGCCCATCGGGCATCTCCACTAGATCTATGTTGGCAAAATAGAAGACATCCCTGTGGAGCAAACAGTTAGAAGCCATTGCTTGGATGTATCAGTTTGGATCCTAGTAGGGTTTTATAAATAATAGACGAAATATTGATCAAATGCCTGACAGCCGCTTCACACCCAAGTCTTCGAAATTATTTGAGGTCCACGTGTTGATAGAACTGAGTAGGAATCGTTCATAGTAGGAATCGTTCATAAATTATCCATTCTTGAGCAACCAAAAAATAACAGTGTTATTAAGTTCATCACCTTGTAACTAACGAGGTTTTTGTTCTTCTAAAGTGCGCAGTTATTATCATTTTGCTCGAAGAGTTTCAAAGAAGAATAAAGTTCTGTGTTGAGGCTCACTGTGGGGTAATGTGCATTTTTTGTATTATTTTTTCAAGGATTCCACGTTCTATGTGGCATTTTAGTGGTCAAAACTTTGGAGTTTCTATAAGTCGCTTTGCCAACATGCTGAAGACTGCGACATCAAGAATCCAGCAAGGTTCATTAACGACCACCTACATGGCACTTTCTTCCAGACCAATAACAATGAATTTCGTTGTAGCAAAATATGTTGTTGACAGTGTCCATGTATCCCCTCTAAGAAGTCGAACGACACTTTCCATTTATCTGGACATCCGGTGAAAAATATATAATGCGACGTGAAGCGTGTGCTCAACTTGAGCCGTCACTACTAAATGAGACAAGCTATGACGGCTAAACCTAGAGATCGTAGAATGTAGACGACTTTACATACTTGTCTATCGATATTACATGCCATCTTCCAAGTGAAGCATGTGATAATCCGTTACAGCAGTTTTTTCGAACGAGCAACGATTACCAACTTCAAGAAGTGTGTGTCTTCCATCTACACGAGGCGCGACATAAATAACCACAATGGTAAACAATTTGAATTACCAAGTGGACGAATAAAGTGAAGAAATGAATTGTCCTCAAGTGAACTTTGGTCTTCAAGTTTAGCAATGAGTCCATGCAAAAACACCCGCGTTGAAAATTTGAGAACAAGTTGCAACATTTGTGAGCGACAGTTTAATTCATGAGTACCTGTTTAAAATGTGGAGTCGTAGTTACGACAAAAATGAGGCGCTGTGGTGGATAGTCGTGATTATCTGGGCACCAGGGATATGAAATAAAACATTGTATATTCCATGTTAATGTTTTTGCATCGGTTAGTTTGCGTTACCTTGGGTCGTTGAGTGTGTGAGAATGAGAAACTTAGTACAGGGTCTAGAAACTGACAACATCTGTCATCCTGTTTTATTTCCCTGTTCACAATATGCTCTAACCAAAACAGTAATATGTTTTTCAACCTCGAAAGCGAAACAAGTCAATTTGCTTTTGTTGCATCGGTACTAGCCAACATACCCAACAGTGTATCAAAGGCGTACTACTGTTGTACGAAGTGATATGACACCCACATTGCGATGAGTGAATTTACTAGAGGTGTTGTCGTTACTTGCTCTAAACAGATTACTTACAATATAAAGCATCAAACTTACATGACGTTCAAAGTTCGGTACACAAAAAATTGCGCACCTACTTCCAATGTGTCCCCATACATGTAGTAAAATGAACGAGACTGCTGGAAACCGCCTTATCAAGTTAACTTCAACTGAACCGAAACTGGGCTTGAAGGCTTTCTATAGAATGTATTACAATGGGTGCAACATCTTAAAACACAAAAGAGTAAAGTTCTTAAAAATGGCAGATAAATATGTGACTAAGGTTGAACGTAATATCAGTCTGCTTTATAAAAAGTGTTACAATTTGCCTGTTCATCCATACGTTCAAAGCGAAAAAAACATACACCAAATCGAAAAGGTCAACGAAAGTTTACTTCGGGAACTGGACCCTACAAAAAAAGACCACAGATATCCACAATGAATTATACTTGTACATATAGTTTTGAAATTTATAATTTACAAGCTTGGTTGAGAGAACCCACAATACTTATTGAAATCGTCCATGAAGAGATTCCGCTTGTTAGCCACCATTCCATCGTCTGTTTAGTATGCTATCGATAAACCGTTTCATTCAGTTTACATGTTATATTGTGATTCGCCGGTACTTCGTTCAAACTCTGTCAACTCACCAATAATTTTCGATGCTAAAACTGTCATAAACATTTTTAATTTCAAAGTCATTTGGTTGGAACCTTTCTGTGTTATGGTTGTATGGGAGCGCAAACTGAAATATTTCTATACCGCTTGCCACATTTGTGTAAAATCAGTGGGAAAAATTACGTCAGATGTCGTCAACCACAGATCAGTCGCTGATTCCATCACTAAATTTACAGCATTTTGATATTCCGTTTTGAATAATTTCCCTGCCATAGGAATGATAAGTGAACATGCTTGAATATAAAATCGTCAACGCACATGTACGTTAACCTTGGTATTATCATAATCATCTGACGAACTAGTGTCATGCAGATCACTTTCAGCCATTTCTGCAAGCAATCAAGTGTTTCTGGGTATGTTTTATAACGGTAATCAAGTGACTGGTCACGTGACTAACGCAATCCTCAGACGAATAACATGTGGACGTGTACACCAAATGCTATATTCAAGAACACTGTGTTTTCGTCTGAGAACCGAAATCGGCGAGATGGTCGTAGCGGTCACTTTGCAGGAGGTCACAGCTAGTAATCCATGTTTGGGAGTCTAATGGAGCCGGAGGCTGACGAATGTTGGTGCGGTACCTGTTTTAAGTTACAGTGGATTGACTCAGACCGTCGGTCCACGGTAGCAACCGAGGTACCACGAACTATGATGTCAAAACTTTTCGTCACTCTACTATATATACAGATGCTTTAACTTAACAGTAGCGGAGAAAACTCCCCAGCTGTTGATCTAACAATAATTTTGTGCATACAATGGGTGGGTGCTTCTTACTAAGAGGTTCAACGATTAGTCAGCTGGTACACTATTTACTATACGGCCCATATATTTACAAGAAACAGGTACAGTTTCAGGTGAACGATGGTTGTAAGTCTGTGAAGAGAAATTGCAATATGATTTTACATCTTACTGCTTATTTTGCGGTAACCTTATATAAAACAGGGAGTGATATTTGCGGCGCATGCCCCACACAGCTAACAAAGTTCAACTCAGAAAAATCGAGTCCTTAAGATAAAATCTGCCAGTGTAAGACTTACTTGTGTGAGTTCGGATTCGCCCATCGCTTCAGAATTATTAGTGGTTTTAATGGAAATTCTGGCAGAAAACTTGTAGTCTGTTGACAGTGATAGGGTTAATATTTTAACTAAATAATAAACGAGTGTTATGTTAAAACTGGCGTTTGAACATAACTATATGCAACATTAAACTGGAAAGGGAGTGTGGTAAGAATAAGGCAATAAGGCAGTTACGGTGTTTGGTTGTATGAAACCCCTCAACGAAAATTGATTATTATGTGCAATTTCCTAGAAAACACGTGCAAAATATTTAATGAATTATATTGAAGTAGTGATTGCTAAATTTCACATTCATTCTAATTTAAACATTGCTCAAATATTGGTGCCTGTGAAGTGCATCATAAACATAATTAACAAATGATCTAAATATGTGGATGTATGTAATTCTTACACCTTCTTGAAATGCAAAACACCTCCGTAGAAAGGGTTGATGCGCCGCTCGATTAACAGTCCGTTTGTACTTTACTTATAACATCACATTTACTGAAATTCCTTCCAATCACCGATTACATTTTTCTTCAGTTCTACGGGAATAATTGTTATGTTGTGATGAGCAAGATACCTGTGTGGATTATGTATTCCATGCTTTAGTCGATTTGCAATACTCGGACTTGAGATGGAAGCCTTTCAAAGTGGCCCGTTTTTACTTCTTTATCCATCGTTCCTAGTGAAAATTTCGAAGCATGTCATACTATTAGGTTATCACGTTTCACCACAGTGATGTTTTGTTTGGTAAAATTGCTTAGACTTCATCCACTGCATTCTAACATTTATCAAGTAATTGTGGTCTACGCTACGTTTAACAGGTGGTAAAATATTTAACTGAAGAGACGAGGGGGCGAAAGGATGACTAAGGCAGTGATTCCTACCATGGAGCACGGGGTGCTACCTGCCTCGCGGTACATTTTCCAAGGTTGGATCAGTGATTTCTCCATCGAATATCGAGATTTTTAAGGGCCTACTGATTAAACACTTACGGTCTAGATGTCCTAAATGTGATCCTAAATAAAGATTCAAGTTCAACAAATTCAAACCAGGATCATACACTTCGACCAACATTAAATAAATCGAATTGAATATCTTTGCTACAAGATTTACTTTCTAACAACGCTTGATTATATTTCAGTTCTATATAAATGTGTTCACATACTGAAAAATACCGAAAACGCGCTCCGGTTAATTTGAATGCGCTGTTTGGAAATTTTGCCTAATTATCTATGTAGATTGTGAAGGTCATCAACACAACCAACCACGTAGGTAACTACTAAGTGTTCACAAAACAGACACTATATAGGAGACCACGGTTTAAGTAAAAACGACAATTATAGCAAAATGAAGGTCGACAACGTGATATCTATTGGTTGAGATTTCAGTTTTATTTCATGCATTCCACCTACTTCTAAACGCATCGGTTACCAAGTAAGCGGTGTGATGAAGGGAGAATATTTTGCGGGATGCTCTATTCGTGTGATATTGAGCCGTGCCATGGTGCAGTTAAATGTGTTTGCTCAACGAAAAACGCCCATTTTATGTGGTGCATTTGTACAGTTGAACTTCTTCACACCACTAATATCCGTAGTTCATGGTCAAGGTTGAATTCAAATACTTATATATTATGAGGCTTTGGGAAACACTCGAAGCTAGTACCATTCGGAAATCTACGTCTAGACAATGCTTGTTCTGTTCTCGTAGCTGAACAGTAGCAATGTTAATATAGGTAACGATCGAACATGAAAGGCAGACATTTTGTGAAGTGGACTAGGGTAGTATTTATTTACAATTCTGACTCAATATAAAACGTTTTCCAATGAGCGGGTCAAGCTTATGAACCTGGAGTCACCATGTTTGCGTTCAAAACAGAGGCGAACCATATTTTGGGCTAACGGTTAACACATATTCCAAAGAGATATAGTTGGCAATACCGTGCGTTATCGTCAGATTATTTAAAGGATTAAAACCTCTGCCTTGTTCTCCCAGCCCTGATCCTCATTGTATGCATCTCTTACCCGCAAAAGTTGTATACATTTTATGGCGGTAAACACTGCGGTTCTTGATAAACATTGATGGCGAAACGGCGTCATTTGAGAAAGTTTCAGTAGATCATCTTCTAGTAGTTATACATTACGTCCATTTGAATGCTGCATACATTTTTGTCCATGGTATACATAAAAATTTGTAGCACGTGCTGATATACAATGGCCGTGCAAGCCCCGTGTGTTTGAAGATGAACAACTAGTTGCAATAATTCCGTTGTTGTTGTTTTACATCACACCCATGTTCATTAATAATGCACAAAGTGTAACTTATTAAGATAGAATGCGAAACCGTTACCTGCAATTTTTTTGTTAATAGTTTGTCTTGCAATCCATCCAGTCAATGGTTCCGGGTCGAGTTCACTGACCATCGTAAAGTGATTTTAACAGTGATTTCGAAACTGCTTCGTATGAAGAAAGCTTGATAACAAGTAACTGGATTGTCCTGGAAACACTGTACAGGTTTATCTCTATTGTTGTGTGGTGGAAAGGTTGACAGCGAAAACTTTATTAGGAATTTTGGGTCGATGACCACTAAACTACATTAATATTTTGCCAAGATTTACTAGTAACATCAGTATCAAAGGATCTTCGTTCATGCTCTGCAAGCTGCTTTTGTTCGAGCGACTGAAATACCGCAGCGTCTTACTCCTTGTTCTCGAATAAATCGCCGTTTCCAGAAAGGTGATGGATGGAAATTACAATACAAACCGTTGCTTACAAAAATATCCGACAGAAAAGTGCGGAAAAGGCAACAGTACTAACGCTGCTGCTGCGCATACGACAGTAGTATTAAGTTTACCCCAAATTGCAACGGAATAATGCTATGAAGGAGGTGAGCCGCCCAGTCTTTTTCACTCAAATGTTTGCTTTGAATTAAATTATACTTAGATCCATTTTTCTAAGTAAAAACTGACGGAAACTGTCACAAAGGGTATTTCCTGTGGACCATTTTAACGCAAACGATGGACGTATTTAGATAGATGTCTATCCTAGGTAATTTGCCCTAAACGTTCTTGTCAGCCGAATTCGGATACACTGGATTCAGGAACTTTTGGGTTTAATTCGTGGTTCCCGAATTCTCCAAGCATTAAACCATTGTCTTAACTCTGTAGTCTTCGATGTGACAGCAATTCGAGGCTGATGGGTGTTTATAATTTGATATAAAATATATCGTGCCTGACAAAACGCAGAAGTTAACTGAGAAAAATATTGGTATCCTTCGTTGTCAAATTCTCCCGATAGACAGCGAACAACAGATCCTGTGTGCTTTTTGTTTGGAAACAATACGGACGAATGTACAAACCCTGTGAAAATCCTGCCAGTTACTTCATTTAGTCATCACTAATTTAGTCGAGAATCAAATTAACGTGAATGAGCTGGATCAAGGGATACCGAAGAATAAATCATTTTTTGTGATAGTTATAACTTACTGTCAGTGTCGCTTCTTAGGCCTGCAGATTTGATATATGCGCAGAATTTGACAAATTTGTTTTTATCAACAATTAGTCATTAGCACAACGACCATTTCTTCTAAATAACAGTTGATGCATTATCTGGTGAATGGCAGGCTTGAAGTGTAAACCTGGTAAGTTGTATGAAAAGATCGGTAATTTTCCGGA
Source organism: Paragonimus skrjabini miyazakii (assembly GCA_014338405.1). Lineage (NCBI taxonomy): Eukaryota > Metazoa > Platyhelminthes > Trematoda > Plagiorchiida > Troglotrematidae > Paragonimus > Paragonimus skrjabini miyazakii. Next base: position 127,740 of record JTDE01001398.1, on the reverse strand, counting down.
TGTCCGCTGAAACTCTAAAGTAAAAGTAGAGTGAGAAGTTTTCGAGTAACAAGAATGTTTGCACCTACGAGGCCAGCAAAAATCACCTACACATAGTCAGGTCGTGACAACATTTCGGAAAACTATTCAAAAAAACGTGATTGGTAGAAAGTAATGACCCATCAACCAATGGCACAGTTAATTACAATATATCATTTTCCCAGCTCCTGACCTTTCACATATAACTTCAGATGCCTATTATATAGGTTTATAATTGAATAACAGCTATATATTATCATCTTTTTTTGTTTCGGAATAAATCAGTCGCACGTACCGTAATTACATTAGACTTCGTAAGAGTTTATGCTTATTTTGCTGCACATTACGCAAAACTAATCACACCGTTTTCATGACCGGAGAAGCATTCAACAACGTTTTCTTCGAAAATAAATTTTTCAGTTCGTCCTTATTCTATCGGAAGATGTTCACTGCTGGAATTATACTTCTACCTATATTCACGTGGAGCAGCCGCGCTGACCACCGTGTCATCTACACGAAATTAAACACAGGTTAAATCCTGTTCGTAATTTTGCAGCCACTTCAACTTTGAGCCGTACTCAGCCGGTTTCCTACTTCAGTAAGAAAGGCAATATCTGGCTGATTAATCCTACTTGCTGACTGCACAATTACGACCCATTTTCGAGAAGGAAACACAAACATATAATTACAGCAGTAGAGCCATATTTATAATTTTGGAATTGGACAAATGATTTGTTGTGGTCAGTATAAAGTAAACATATTTCGAACATAATCATAGACCCCACGGCTCGTTAAAATTTCTAGTCAGTGGATTTGGGCAACTGATCGGTGTTGGAAATGACAAACCTTGAAACTAATTATCCTTTTTGGCGATAGCCGTTCAAAACACTTGTCGGAAAGCAAGTTCATGGAATATTCTGGATGATGAAGACCTCATATTTTTTCACTTGTTGAGTGTGGTGACCGCTTATTAGACAAGCGTAATAAAGTGCAAGTTTTTCACTAATACTCGCTTTGATATGTCTAGCAAACGTTTGGTACGAAGCGTGCTACACATTACTTATGCCACGACACTTACTGCTGAGTCGGTTGTTCACGAAAACTCGCCATCAAATTTGCTGGTCAGCGCTGTGTATCAGATAAATCAATTTTCAACCAGGTAACAGCTATACGAAGTGACATAGATTTGAACCATTTCATTGGGAGTTGGCACTTGATATGATTGATTCGAGCAAGAACTGTTGACACTCTGTAAAATTAACTGACCTATAGGTCATAAACATTATTATGTCCTCCCCAGTAGATGTACATCCTGTTCACATCATTTACGATCGATCAGCAGTTTGTGCTCTGTATGTAGACCAAGAAGAGACCACCAATATGACCGGAAGAGATTATGGTGGTTTATAAGGCAGATGAAGAAGTAGGCACAGATTTCAGTGCAACAAATTTTCGTGTACTTTCCCAAACCCAGTAATCGCCGCAATGTTTGCTGGTGGACATTTACCTGTGGTTTAGTTCACCGTTTGCTCACGACTTGCGAGTTTGATCTCCTGCGTGTGTGATTTCAACCAAACTTTACACAGATGAGAATGTTTAGACTTCTCGCTCAAATGTTTTGAAAAATTCTGCGTTCGCATTCAATGAATTGCAACAGGTCATAAGCCTTTCAGGATCTGATGATTTGCGTGGGTAGCAAACTCCTCTCCGAATATTCAAAGCTCATAATATGGTTCAAAGGTTGGCTAGTAGAGTGTCCGCTGTATTCGAGTATAAGGATTCTGTCGCTAATTTTAATCTGGTAAGAGCGCAGGTTTTTGCAAACGGGTTTCATTTGCAGGTCGAAACATCTGTCCAAGACAATTATGGCCAAAGTTTTCTACGGAATTGATTCAATCGTGGAACTTTTACAGTTCCAGGGCATGGTACTGCTCATGGTGGTCGAGTAGTCGCAGCGTTCATCAGACCGCTGCGCACAATGAATAGTAATTCATCTTATGAAAATTGATTGCACATATGAAGTGCATTAGATTGCAAACAGAGGAACAACAGAGATGTCTCTGTTCTCTTTTCGGTCTTATTACTGGTAGATAAACTTCTTGAAAGTAGAATAATTCACGATTATACACAACCGAACAACAAAAAGCAGTGAAACCGTGATGGCTATAAGGTTGCCTACGATATGTTCAAAATCTTTTCAGCTTCTAAATACCATGTTGTTTCAACCGCGTTGAGATTTTCACGCAGAATGGTAGAACTGAAGTTCGTTTGTATTAGCAAAAGTTGCTCTTCTGTCGAGCAGGTAAATCAACAGGTACTTAAGGTTGTTTCGCAATTTCTTCAATATTTTAATGTTTACCACACATCCGCTGAGCTAGCTAAAAAGACTGGTTGTCGAATGTTTGATCCTAAGTCAGGCAAACATCTTGGATCACATTACTTATTGCGGGAACCAAACGTGGCCAACCAGTTTAGACGTATGCCATGGTTGATGTTATTACATGGAAGAATGCTCTGTAGAAACCAGATTGTCAACGACAACAGTTGGTAGGTTTATTTGCATTAGATATAACTAAGTGCACCTTTGTGGAATTTCTACCTGGTTCGTATTAGTAGCAGGTAGCAGCATACTAGAAATCCTTAAAAGCTTCATCAGACAAAACGCATCAACATGTCTATAACATCTACCCAACATTTTCGGGCAAGCCTTATATAACCTAATTTTGTCGTAGTTTTAGTGGAACTTATCCGCCACCCCGTATTGTCTGAAATGCTGAAACTTTCCACGATTATACGGGTTTCTAGTCATCTTGCGAAACGAACTTAGTGATCTCACTCAAATGCATGACCTTTGGCTTCACATGGTTGCAAAACATTCCATTTGAATGCATTAAACTTCAGTTTGCGGAAACGGATAATTTAACGCAAACGTCAATGGGCGTTTAACGTACGACCAAACTCGGAACAATTTCGCGATGACATAAATTATATCAAATTAAGAATTGTGTAGACTACCGAATTTCTTACTGCAAAACACGACGAATACCTATTATAGACTTTGTGCAGCAAAATACTCACTGTTATTAATAGAAAATAAGAATTTTTTGGAATTTTAATAGCACACTCACACCAGGGACTCGCAGTCTTCTTCGCTTTTCTTGTATAGTAAACAATGAACTTATGCTAATAAAATCGCGAGCAAAGGTCCAGAATGAGCAAACTCAATATCGGCAGCAAAAGAAATAGGTTACAGTAACCTCAAGTTCCTGTGGTAATATGATGAAATTGAATGTCTGTTACTCATTGGTTGCACTGCAAAACACCGCACTTTAATAGTTACCTTTCTTCGCCTGGATCAGTGGAATAATCTAATGGTCTACGAAGTCTAGATTGTGTCGCAAAATTAAACGCAACCACAAAATTTCAAATAAAAAAGTCACAACATGTTTATTACCTGTTAACCATACGCTTGAATAACTGCCAAACAGCCAGTGTGCGGTATTTTTAAAGTTCGTTATACGCTGGATACAACTGCCTCTGTTAGACACCGTTCAATTAACTCAGCGTTCATTCTTTCATGAAAGTTCCTGGTTTGCAATGTTTTGCTTGATACATGAAAGCTGACAAATATTGTATGATTGCAAAAGCCGTGTGAAGTGACGTGCATTCGAAAAGTTTATTTGCAGTGTCGAATGTTCTCTTAAGTAACCAACAAATTTGAAGTAAGTTCTGATCCAGTTCAGCTCACGGTGGTTGCAGCACTGTTTCCGCGCAGACTCTAAATAGTGTCTCACATGTATGCAACGCTCAAACGCACCTACAACGCCGCCCGACTCGTCTACATGGATGAAACTACCGGTGTTCCGACTACACCCAAAAAGGACGTGGTGCCCCTTTTCGCCCAATCCAACATTATATACAAGTTTGACTGTGTCTGTGGAAGCAGATACGTCGGCAGAACTAGGAGGCACCTTGGCACACGCATCAACGAACACATACCGAAATGGCTTTTGAATTCGGGGGTCGGTTGTGCCGTCAGTGCCATTACAAAGCACCTTTTACAGACCGGGCATTCAGTGGACCCAAAGACCGCCTTTAGGGTGTTCTTCAGATTCAAACTAAAACAGGCTCTCAATATTCCGGAAGTTGTCTCAATACATCGGCTAAATCCCACCTTGTGCGCCCAGAAATATTTAATGACTAGCCTTGCGCTATGCTGGTGAAAATTTAACTAGTACTCTTCGATTCCATCTTACGTTCGAACTTTTTCTTTTTCTAAACCCAAACCTTTTAGACCCCTGTATTCTTCATACAATTTGACAACTTTTGAACCACCATTATCCATTCTAAATGCATATTGCGTTATCATTTTTTCTTCTTCAATCAGTGTGAATCGATCTTCTCAATTCTGTTTGACCCGTATGGATTTTCTAACCATATCTCACTAATTCCATTCAATTTGTATGGATTTTTGTTTCGTTTCGAACCATCTCTCGTTCACTTTGGACTCCTATTACTCGTTCGATCCACATCAATTCTATTTCACGTTCTTGATAATGAGTACGTTTCAGTTGCATCTTGCTGCTTCCGCTTTGATTACCTGATTGACTGTCTCAGACATGTCTATATCGATTCTGCCTAGCTGCTTGCCCCCTCACTATATAATGTGCATGTTAATTTCGCAAAAGTAACCGATGAGATGCGAACGAAATGTCAATGCGCAAGACAGCTTACACGCTATTATTGGCCTTTTTCAAGTTTATCAGTGGGAACCAGTGTTTCGAACTGCCTCACATGTGTTGAATTCAGTTATTAATATCACAGTCAGTGTTATATATATTCACCGTCATTTCTCATTACCTGCATATTTTTTGTAACGATAGTGGTAACCTTTGCAGGTGGAAAAAAATTCGGGCAAATAAGAAATCAGGTAAATTTTGTATCTTGTTGACCTTTTAATTTTGAATTCACATTTAACTTTTACCCTACTAATACGTTTGAAGTAATGCACCATCCTTTTCGAAGTTGACGCGACTTATAATTTTGGGATACCCGTTCTCATTCGCCATTTTTCGTTACCCGGGCATTAGTTTGGCTTCATCAAACTCCAAACCCGCCGTAATCAGCCGAACAGTATCCAGGTTTATTGCCTATATTCCCTTCCTCAATTTGTAATAAGTTATATCAGTGTCTTCTGAATTAACTGCACATTTTCTACGTGTTTCCATTACACCGTCGTACACGTGTGTATACCAGATCGTGAGCGATTGTTCATTTGACGTATCCTTTATTGTGACTGTGGGACCACTTATTATATAAGCGTATATATATGTACATGATCTTCGGGATTCTGCAAGCTTGAACGGAGTTCCATTCTCGGTAGAGGCTGGGATATGCAATTTCAACTCGCCCTAATAGGAGCAAAACTCAAGTGTAATGATTATATACGATAGGGGCTGACTGGAGTGTTCATGAACATAAGGAAGCTGCTCTCAGTTTTGAGTGAGTTTCAACTCATATATTAAGTCCACAGCGCGCATATGACCAAGCTACTGGGACGTCTAATTCCGATTTCCAGTTCACTCAACGTCGACAGTTATGAACATCTCACATTGTGATACCTACTGTCGATACCTTATGAATCAAACAAAAAATGACTTCTCAGTTGAATATTCCCAATTATGTATAAATATGTGCTAACTGCCCCACAGTGGTAAATAAATTTTTGGGAATATGCTATTCGCCAAATATGTTTCATTATCTACATTCACTAGTATCGCATCCTTTATCCCGTCCGTCACTGCGACAAGTTTCCTGAAAATATGAGCCTATCATTTGATGCATTTTGCTCTACATTTCAGCAACATGTTTGGAATGTAGATCAGCACAACTTACTGGACATCAGGCAGAATTTGTCAAAAAAACGTTTGCTTACTGCACTATGCATAACATAAATAGGCTTTGTTCAGTAAAAGGCACCATGTAGCACAAAGGCCTCTTGCCGTCGTGTGAAACAATGATTTTTGTATAACGTAAATGAACACTCTACTGGGAAGTGTCGTTTGTCACAGAAGTCAAGTTTTCTGAAAACATCAGTATATGTCCTCTTTCTTTCCTAATGTTTCACCTCCGCAATGAGCACACTGTGCTCGTATATACTATTCATTGCACGAATAACCAAATACAAAGCGAGTGGCCAACGTTACATTTTTATTGTTAACTATGATTGTCAACTGACAACATTTTGTAACTCTAACGCTTTTTAGAAACTTACACGATCTACAAAGGTTGACGACTCATTTGCTCTGTTTCCGTTTCAACGTGTAGGAGTTTTCTTTACCTTGAGGATATACAACTGAATGTGGTATTGAAATGGTCATCCCTCATATTCCCACTCGTTATGTTCTTGCTAGGTTCTAATCTGGGTTTATGTGAACGTTCGTCAACGTCAAACAAGGTCTAGTGGTTGTCCTAACAATGGTTTAACGTCTTTGTGATATGTTAAAAGTAAGATATATTGGACACTTTAGGGTAAGTTTCCCTGTCAGCTAGAATTTACAAGTGAGCTGTACATGAGCAATCAGTGTTCCATCTGTCGTTATATCACACATTAGGTTACAATTAATGCGTAAATCTGCCAGCCGTACGTAGACGAACGGAATGCGCATTAAGCTTCGAAACAATATGTAATAAACGATAATAAACCATATTTCCTATTTTTGAACCGTACCTATCTAATTGTACGTTATCCATAAAATATCTCCGATGCCTCAAACATGTAAACATTGAAGGGCTATGTAGCACCAGATGCTCCAAATGTTACATACTCACTAATCAACTGAATTGTGGAAACTGCAAATAAAACGTGGGTGTGAAGTTGTAAGTTCATTTCAGTAACGACAACTCATCAACATGTAACTTGCTCAGGAGCATTAAACACCTAGTAGAACATTGATAGAAATATAAAATTCCTCTGGTCAACTTGAAAGGGCAGAACTGTGCACTGGAAAGACGTACCGTCCCTAGTATTCAAAACGAGCGAGATGGTGGACACAGAAAAGCCATGAATAACTTAATAAGACAAGGATTGATAAATGGAAGCCGAGCAATCAGTTGCCATAGTGATGTGTTAAACGACGTTCTTCCATGAATCGTTCATTCACATATGTTAGAGAAATGAAATCTATTTCATGTAACACAGAGATCTTGGTCTGCAGAATAACGAATACAACGCGCACTTTGGCACTGTAAAAATAAGAAAAACCGGTTCACTCACAAAATATTTTCCATTAATTCACCATTTAAGATTCGTAGGTGAGATTCCCAGTGTTTTCTTAATATTGAGCATGCTCATTACTATTATTGTATCAAGTTAACAGGATGAAGGAAGGAGATTTTGAATAACGAAAGTTTTTCATACAGTGTCAAATGTCTTCCAGGGGTGAACGATAGATGTTTGATTTGAAAGGGTAGAACCGTACCACATGTCAAAGACTGGTATATGATTTTCAGTCCAGTAAAATGAAACACCGATGAGTTGAAACATTTGAAAAAAAGTTGATTGTACAGATGGATGCAACCAATGTTCGAAAAGCTGGATAGGAGCTAGAGGTGGAAAACTATTTTTGGAGTTGAACCACCATAATCCACAAACCAATATCATGGTTTGAATGAAAAGAAGGAGGATAACATAGAAAATGACGCCGCATTGATAAACTTCATAGAAAAAACGGGAAAAAAGCAAGTACACAATACACAAGAAAAAACGGAATCGACGGAGAGGTGAGTAGGAAAACAAAAAAGTTGACCGATTAAAAGATTCGAGAAATATGCAATTGCAGCAACAAATGAATAAGAGTTCAATGTCACCGTGCGTAGTCTACTTACCATTAACACTGCTTTTCACAGTTGCGAATGCAGAACATTTATGTAGCGGACCGTTTGTGTTATCAATGAAACTTGACAGCAATTTCGTGAGTTAACAGGTAAGTGGATAGACAAAGTTCGACAGTATAGGGGGTTTTTTCGAGAACACATGGGATGGTTAACTCGAACTAAACTTCCGTAACCTCGTGTGAGAAACAATAACTTGCCAGCGTTTACACGAGAATCGTGAAGACAGTCCACATCGAGTATGGCAGTTTTGAATTGTGTCTCATGTTGTGGCCGCGTCTCTTTATTCACTACAATTTATCAAGTTGCAGTCCTGTTCGGTATCTCCAGTGGACGGAACATATCAAATGTACGTCCTTCCACGCCGCGATTACAACACCTTGGTTGTTTACACTTAGGCTTTCTGATGATTCCACGAGCACAGCCTGTAGCTAGGTCTTCAGAAACGAATTCCATCACAATTTCTTGCAGGTCTCTCGATTTATAATATATGTGACATGAATTCATGGGCATTGCTCAACGCAGAGCATATGGATGAACGCAAAAGACATTGAGTTCTAGTCGAGCTACAGTTCTATCGATGTGATCAGCCACCAGTAGAATGGTTTCGGGTGGTATGTCCGAGTTTAAATTGATAGGCACGAAATCACAACCGAGCAAACAGACAATTCAAGTTAGACTGATTTATTTACCGTCAAGGTCCGTTTTGAAATCTGTGCGTGGATCGTGCATGAAAATTTCAGTTTGCAATAAATATGTTATGTGTTTGTATGCGTAGTTTGATTGTTTCCACCCACATACTAATTATCTAGCTCGAAGTAAGACGTCAGTGAGCTATGACCGGCAAATTGGCTCATTCTGCTGAACGTCTACAGACCTTAGTTGTATGCTTCTCACTCATATGGATCTGTGAGGTCGCACTGAAACACTTACTGCATCAGATAATGAAACATTTTTTGGACCTTCCAGAATTATGCAAGTGGATTAAGACGTGATAGAACTCTGAAGGGCAACAGTTTTTATTTACTTAGATATAATCTCCGCTGTAATCGACTGTACCTGTCTCTCACAACGCATGCGAGAACAGACAGCAAGTTCAGCTGCTCGCGTTTAATTATTTTTCTCAGTAAATATATTGATTACATGCTAAAACCCTTATCAGCATTTGTCTGCAAAATCAAGGACGGGTTCTCCTCTCAGTTCTATGATCATCAAACCTCATCTGTCAATTCAACATGTGTATTCAATATTGATTAACTTGAAATAAAGAATAACTGGTCTGAAAGTCGATTACCCATTTTATATTAACATAATCATAACGATCTTCACGTAATGGTTCCCAACGTGTTGTCTGAATCGCTTCACATACTAATCAACCGCGCGTGATTCCCAACAGCCCCCCACATTATAGCCCGGTGGGCTTAGAATCGTGGAAACAGCAGCAATCGCACCGGGCTTACGCGAGAAAACAAGATTGTCACAGGACAACCGGAACATAATTTGTGTTCCACTGGTGTTCGCAAATAGCGCAGGAACGTCAATCAACCTCTTATGGATGCGGCACTCGTAATGAATAACTTATTATTGGGCTGTTCCGAACAGTCAGGTTTGTGTGTCAGCAAGTTGGCAATTAGGTGCGAAATCGAATGACAACATATGCTCGCAAGCAATGCAATATCAAGATATAGGTTCACACGACTGAACTGGAAACATCACAATTGTGACAAACAACATTCGTTTTCGTTCATATATCCGGTTTGCAAGCACTTAACACATATGACTAAGCCAACTTTCCATCTGTTTTTAACAACGAAACGTCGGTCTGTGTCTTGTTGAGAATGATATAAACCGCGGTGTCTCCTATGTACGGCTATTGTGTTGAAACACATGAGATAAACCAATTTATTACGAAACGTTTGCGACCAAATCAGTTATTCGGTAAACTGAGTGGCTTTCCATCTAGTTTGCTTCCTCCGTTGTGATCGTACTCCCGAAGTTCTGTGGTGATTTGCGGAAACAGGAGCAGATCAACTGGATGCGTGACATCTACGAGAGGAATACGAGAGTGATAAGACATATCCAAATGTCTATTTCAGCAAGCCTTTTCACAATGGCCCCGCATCTATATAATAAGCCTGGTATACTCCTCCTCATTCAATTTTTTTTCTGAAATTAACCCTCATTTTCGTCAGGCTTATAGTATATTAATAATCATCATTTATTAATCAGTCATATTTACGCTTGTGATGAATTTGTTCATGGATTTCACGTCACCTGTTGAGGACAGGCGAAGTCCGGGATTAAAAATTGCTGGTGTCTGTAGCCTACTCCAATGTTACGCAGGCAATTTTCTTGGTTAGAACCAAAGTATACGTGAAACATTATAACGTGAGTACTGTCATTCTGGAATAATCGAGGTTGACGGGAAAAGTACGCGTTATCGTTTGGCTTTATATGGAATAAAACCACTTAACTGCGATGATCTAACACAGCACCTGTTTCAGCTTGTGTTTTTCGACTTACATCGAATCGAATCCACCACAACCAGCGGTCTTGTGTGTAACTGTCCGAGATCAAATTCTCCCATAACTGAAAACATGATAGTGGAATGGGCTGCAAGACGGTGACGTATGGTGTGTTCAGTCGACTTCGCAATTTGTGTCACATCGATTACATTTTGGTTTATGCGGTCCACAATTCTGTAATAAAAGCGCTAGTGCACCATAGTAGTCTGAATGTGTGAGGGATTTTGTATCGTAAGCCATCAAGTTGTTGTGACCTACTAGGGTTTGCTTAGTGGCTGAACGTTTGCGTCGTATCTTTCTCCAGTCGGTTGTACTGCCCAGTATCAGTGGATTGATCGATATGTATTGATACATATGATTTTGAAAGCAGACCACTCTCGACTAATGCCGAAGTAATTTCGTACATGCATGCTGCTCTTCCAAAGCTGTACGAATAATCCATTCGAAGAATCGGCAAAAATACGTTTGATCAACCTGATCTGATCACTGGAAGTCCACCTCCTATATACTTCTGTTTAGTCGTGTGAATCATCATGATAGCAAACAATAATGTTGTGTTAAGTAACTACATATTGAATTTGACACCAACTTTTGAGAACGCAATGATGAGAGAAAATACTTCTACGCCTGATTTTTACCGAATATGGTGTACTTACCATTGGCGTCCTCTAGTAGTTCTGTTTCGAAAATCGTGTATGAAATATCATCCAAGGGTTATTGGTTGTTAGCCTATATGCTACTGCTTCTTCTGGACACAACGCGACTGACTTCATACCAAAGTAACACGCAGTTCATGTCTGAATACCTACATACAATCCCAGAAAACGTGGCCTAGTATGCCGCAAAAGCATCAACCTCAATCATTCAACCCCCCCCCCAGTATTCATCAGGGAGTAGAGGATTAAACAGTTTCCATTTGTGTCAAACTCCACTGACTCGTTGATTGTCGTTGATACTCAAAGTGGAAAGGAAGTTGCAACGATCGCAAAGTGATTGTATTATCCATTGGAATGACAACGGTAATCGAATCTATTCGCTTTCTGAAAGACATTCATGGACGCAGTTCAGTTGCTGGTGCATTTCATACAAACCTACCTGGCATACACATCCGAAGTACGATTGCTATAACCAACAGCTTAGAACTCTGGGAAGGAATCATATTAGATTTGCGTGCGGTCATTTCACGAGCTCAGACTATTTACGAAACACTATCGCAGAACTCCCATTTCGCTCTGCCCACAATACTGCCGTGTTGTCCACATTGCGTCTAATGAATACGATGAAAATTCGATTACGTATTTGCAGAATCTGTCGTGAAATGGATGGTTAACCTGCGGGCCAAATGGGACTTCTCACACGGAACCGTGAACATCGTTCTAACAGCACTTCGCATTTGATCGCGGTCAGTGCCTGTTTCAGCAGTTGGGCTGCCGACAAAATCGAAATCATTGTTTGCGTTAGCTACTTAGCACAATCGCAATAAGCGTTTCATGTAAACGGTGGGCAATCAGTGTCAGATGTTAGTGATGAGCACAATGATATGTTCATAACCAACAATGGTAAACGTGTGTAGCCGGTTTTCGTCGTAAGGTCGAAGTGAGTTCATTTTTCCTGAAAATATATTCAAACAGGATGGATACAAGTGGCACACCGTGCGTACGTCTAGTATAGTCAAATTGGCTTTACTTCAAGTTAACGACTTGCTTGAACTAGTTCGAATATTTCGAGTGTCCCTCACGAGAATTGTTCTGACTATATTTCTCATGTATTACTGTTGTTTCATACTGCAACACATATCACAAAGTTGAAAAATATTAGCAAAGCACAAACTTTGAAGTAGACAAATTCGAAACAGCAAAATGGATCAGTCCATTATCCTGTCTGTTGTGATCAGTGTTGTGCCCCTCAGTCGCGCGCATCTATCCCCCGCGCTCCATCGAGTATATCATGCGAGTTCATAAACGGAGGAATATGTTGATGAACCTGTGAATCTCACTAAATAATGCACTCACCAGTAATACTACGTGAAAGTTCCATAAATGCCAAATGTTTAGGCAGTGAGCCATTCGTATTATCGTTTAAGAATCGTTGGCATATCTTACGGAATAAATATACTAGCCAACCGGAATGTAGAACAAATGTGGACGATATAAACTCCTCGGTTGTTGAGGTATGGGTGCTTGACGTAAAACACACTCACGTTTCCTGAAGTGAACGCATCGCTTATCCGACGTTTACATGTATATTGCGCGGGAACATGTAAACGTAAAATGTGCTGACGCATCATTCTTGAGTTTTATTCAGACTCAAAAACACTGGACATATCCCAATCACAATATTCAATCAACAATAGTGAGTCGCCTTCATGTTTACCGATAGTTTTTTTGCATCAAATTCAAGGTACCGAAGTCTGTTAGCCATGAGGAACAGATCGTTGAGCAGAAAGTAATGCGATCCTGTCGCTAGTTCTACTAGCTACTCGGTGGAAGAGATCGACATGTCCATTCGACAGCATCCATCCGTTAGAAACCTTCTTACTAACATTTTACATTCTGCACATCAACGGAAGATTGCAGTCGACTGTTAGTTTGTGCAATGAGACCGTGCTTGAAAACCGGCATCATATGATGAGTCCGTATGACGGTCAACCTCGAAGTAATGTCGGCTTGCAACCTCCTCTCGAGTGGTTTTCTCAACAATCTACGAAAAAAACACTAGGCCGATCATTCACAAGCTATGCACATGCTGTAAGTTAATATTCCGAAAATGTCACGAACAGCGTTTTGTGTGTAGTTGACGGAAGTCGAATTCCGGGTTAACCGAAATATGGTATACTGATTTGCGAGAAGTAAATCTCAACAACAAGAGTATGCTACGCGTGCATGTCATCTGGAATAGTCGGCATAGTCCTGGAATAGTGCATTGTTGACTACTCACCGGAAGTAACTCCTATCAAATCTGAAATTAGAGTGTGAATGTGTACCACTATCTTTCCAACGCATGAATGAATGCGTGTACCAAACGTGATGAGTGTGAACGAACGATCATTTCACTGAATTAGTATTGTCAGTTCATTGAACGGGTTTCCGCGTTGCAGCTTGAAAAAACTGCATTGCAATCATATCTTTTGACGATTATATATATATATGTATATATATATATATAAATATGTGTCAAGGCCAGGATTCATGTAATACATCCTATTTGTACGGCATGCGAGTAAACCAGATGTTCCACCAAGTGAAATGTAATTCTATCCAATTTGATCAATATAAGCCTTTACCGTGCGGGGTACGTATGTTAAGGCCACTTCTTCATGACTGTCCTCTAAACGTTTTTTCTTTTTTAGTGCAATCTACTCAACTTCTTCGAATGACCTGACAAAGTCGGGCATGAATCGACTCCGTTTGGGCGATTGGAATATTCGTGAAATTTGCAATTGCAGCACCAAGTGAATAAACGTTCGATATCACTGTGCGTAGTCTACTTACCATTAACACAGATGTGTGTTTGCAGCAAAGTATGGCGGAGCTCATTCCAAAGTGGTTATCAGCTGCGATCTCAAAAAACGACCTCTTAGACTCGGGCCTCATTGATCGCCAAACTCACCATAGCAGCCGGTCACCTAGTTGACCATTTCGAACCGTTTAAGTGATTGTTGCATAATCGCAACCCTAAACTGTTATCGATTAGCGATAATCAAGCATCAGCCAGTTTTGTGTGCACAGAAGGGGCGGACGCAATCAATCTCCTTACCGTGGAATTGATTGAACTATTGGCGCGCGGAAGGTCAGAACTATGTGGTTACTTCGTTCAAATGTTGTTGCTATACGCAGTTTGTATAAAATTGGCTGATTTTACGTCAGCGACTGATGAGAGTAAATCGAACTATTAAAATCTCGCGATATGTCTTCTCTCTTTGTTGACCGGAGGTCTCAGTCATTTACAAAGTTTAGAAACCCAGTCTCGAGGTCAAGAAAAGTTCACGGCAATATTTTTCGTCCGTTTTGTTTTGATTGGTTATGCGGAATCTGTTAGTTCATGCTGAACTCCTGTCAATTTTGATGGCAACTCTGCTATTTAACTGTTTCAAGACCCATTCGATCGCCTGTGGCCCAAGAATTTAGACAAATTTATTGGTTGTTCCCTTTAGGAAGAAAACAATAAAACAAGATGTCGCTTTTGCAAAAACTCGTTATCAATGAATACCCTCGCCTCGACTTGGAGTTGAACTCCGTTCTATTTTCTTATTGGACCAACCGCGTTGACCATCGCATCACTGACTTCAAAATAAGCTCAATCGAAATTACGCCGCCTCTTAACATTCGGGTACGGACTAGATCAGAAATGTTCAAGTGACAAATTGTGAGAAAAACAACCACCACTTGTTTCCCATCTGGTAGACTCCCGTTCTAATAGGAGCGCTTAGGTTTGAATCCACAGCACTTCTGACGAAAGAATAATAACGAATCTCTTGAACACTTAGGAAATCGAAGCAGTATTTGACAATGGGTATAGAATTTTTCGTGTTTCTCTTGTTGACTTGGTATTTTTAGCTGTTATGTTTCATCAGTTATAATCGCCAGTCGCCCTACGTTCAGTAGAGGTCGTTTGTGAAAGATCCTGGTTTCGTGAAACTGACTTCAGTGGATGCGATGATGAAGTACAAGGAGCCAAATGAGTGGATGCCGAGGATTTGCGTTGTGAGTTATAATGTTGTATGACAGGTGGTTTCGTTGTCAGTAATATACTACTCACAACGAAACCGCCTGTCATACAACACCTGGTAGCAGAGCGTAGTTCTTGATCCAATCCTGGTAGTGCCCTGCCCAGCAAACTTCGCAGAGTGACAGCGAACACGGACGGATCCGCTGCTTGTCTAAGCTTGGCCGTCTTGAACCGCCGCATGGTCTATCGGCCGTCGGCCGGAATGTCGAATGCAGCCGCCAGCGTCTCTTTCGTAACGGCCCACTTCATCTTTGTAGGGCCTCTTCGCGCTGCGTCCAGCACCGCCTTCGCCCTGCTCTTCACCAGCTTCCGCATGGCAGCCAGCTCTCCACGGTCGGTCTTGACACCGACCACTTCATCCACGTCCTCGAAGTCCTCCGAGAACGTCCGGACGTCGCCATCTTCGAACGGCTGCGAACAGGATACCTTCATCCTGGCGTTCGTCATGGCACTAATTGTTGTGACCGCCAAAAATGCCTGGCCTTAGAATCCGTTTAGTAAGCAATCTCCCTCACAGGTCATATCACAAATTGGAGCACTAACACGCACACTCATTTGCATGCCTGACCTGCATTCACATACATTGGGTGACAGTACGTTGTCATGTCGCCTGTGGGTAATATACTACTTGTGAGTAATATACTACTAAAGTGAAACTACCTGTCAAACAACTCTAGTACAGTGGATTCAAAAGACAGCTCCAAATTCTCTCTCCTTTATCGGGATTCGGCGGCGTTTTTCACTGACTTACTTGTTAACAATTTACGTTTCTGAATGTAGTTATTTGTGAAGTGCCATTGGAAAAGGAGCACTGTGGATGAGGGATGTTCTCTTTAATTGCGATTCAAAGGCGACAGCGTTCGGATGGGAATGCATATACACGTTGTACTACAAGTTACTCTGTATATCAACGGCATGAGGTAACAAACATATTATTTCCCTGCAGTGCATCACAAATATGTTACGGTTTAATAATGTGATTATTGGTTAGGTAAATAATGAGTGAGGTATTGAGATGCACTGAAATACACTTTTAAAATCGTCAACACTTGATTTGTTTTGCCTGCTTAATGTGAAATTTGTGTGCAACGATTAAATGCAAATATATATATATATATATACTGATCATAAAAAGGCTGATTTGCCACTAGAGTCACTACTCAGTTACTCGTTCACAGAATTTCTTGATTTGTACTGTTTGTTTGTGAAATCTTTACAAAAGGTAACTGGATGATTCCCATTGGATAAGTCCCACTGTAAATCCGGATGCAGACCCAATCGGTTTCGGTGTGATTTCCAAAATTCCCGGTATGCACCTAAATGTAAAATGATTAATCGAATGGGCTTGTCGGGTATACCGAACTTAAAATGATACCTGAGCCATTTATTTCTGGTTAACTAATCAGATTAGTTTTTTTGGAACCTGACGCTACGTGAGTGTTGGCGCAAGGAGCCCATCGCTTCTGTGCAATCAACTATGCTGACCGCACAAAACCTTTCTTTGAGGAATGCAGCCTAAATTATCATTCGAGTGTCACATTTGCTGAGAGATGGGAAGCACTGCAGATAAAACTGCCTTATTAGGTTGCAAACAACTTCGGCGTCAAACTTTTCAAATGTATACCCGATTGCCACATTTTCAAGAAATTCATCCAGAATAGTCGAAACGCCTCACATTGCAGTTTGCTGGTAACGTTACGTTCTTCCTAGTTCATTATTAAAAGCATGTTGATCACAAAGTTCAGGTTGGTTGACTTCATTTACATCAAATCTAGTTTGCATTTTCTACACCTCTATTGGTCAGGTTATTTTAATGTCTTGTCTGATGTTCTCAGTGTTTCTTTCAAATTTACGCCTAAATACATCTATTGACACATTGATGGTGCAATTTTGATGGGTAAGAAGACAATAACTATCTAAATGCAGGCTCGACGAACAAGTTAATACCCAAACCATTGTGATAAGACATAGCCAGTTTTCCCCAGTTACACACATTTGCTGAAAGGGTGTTTCTTTCACAACTTATGAGGAATATCTAGAAGAGTTGGGCAAAATCGTAGTTAGTAGCCGGTCGTAAGATTTTCGAAGGTAGTGCAATTTTCTTGGTTCAACATGTTTTTAATAGGCATACCGCTCTTCTCACTATATTGGTGCAAAATCAAATGCCTAGTCACGCCACATTTGTTCACATCATACATATTATCACGGTAGCTTCCTTGTATCTCCAACACGTTTGGTTTGTTTATTTTGTGTAATAACCAGACTGATGATGGGACAAAATGAGAAAACACTTTTGCCGAATTATCCTCTCCGAAGCAGGTGGCTACAGTGACCGCCAGCAAGTTTATACACAATTGCCTCTATGCATCTGAGTTGCCTGAGCACAACGCTTACCGAGGAGTCAGAACTCTGCGACCAGGTGTCCGGTTGTTGTCACGTTCTACCGTAGTTCAACGTAGTACCAAGTTTCTTAGATGCAAGAAATTTGATATAAGGAACAGATTTAACGTGTTTAGGCAGACAGTAGGTGGAGGCTCCTTAGGTGGGCTAAGATCACTGTGAGGACAGCAGAAGTCTTCGTCTACGCGCCCTTTAGAGTCTGAGAGCAAGATGCCGAATAAAGATGAGTTAACCTTTGGTAATCGAAAGCATTCGTAAGGTTATAACGTCTTCATACTATGACTAATAGTTTTTGACGTTTATCGCAATTTTTATCAGAATGGTCTATCAGCCCATAATGGCGTGAGTATACGCACAACATGATTGTTCGTTAACTGACTGTAGCTCAATCCTCAAAGGGAGTTAAGGTGATCCAACCGCATGTAGGTAATCCAAGCGGAAAGCAACAACGCGGATTTGAGTGAACAATTAAATAATAAGTGGTTTGACAGAATCGACAATTTAGAAGAGACCCAATTGCGAAAACTCTGGACTTCAGCTGGTTTCGAACCACCAACAGAAACAGCATGCCTAAAAGTGGAAGATGCTTCACCAGCTGGGCTACAAAGCCACGCCGGTAGCTCAGAAACTTCACATTTGAGCTTAGCTACCCACCGAAACAACTGTGTCATATGGAATGCACCAAATGATCCATCCGACTAACTGTCCAGGCAGGATTTCTCATTTCATGTTGGAACCCATCAACGACACCGATGATCATTGATCGAGTAATTTTGCTTAGGCAATCAATCTGCAGGGTCATTTGATGGATTCCGTATAACACAGAAAATTGGACAGATAATCGAGTGCGAGTGAGAAATTGCTGAGTTTCCGGTTTGGCTTCGAAGCTGAGCTGGTAAAGCACTTTCCGCATTTGGGAGCGTTGTTTCTGTCGCTGGTTCGAATTCAGCTGAAGTCCAGATTTTTCTTAAGTGGATCTCCCTTAACTTAATTAATAAGTGGACGGTTTCTTCTGGAGCATTGTACCGGTTGGTGCATAATGACAAAGTCTGACCCTTGACACAAGAAAAATCAAGTGCGCAAGTCACTACAGATCGGCAGATGAATAAAAAGTACTACCCACAAAGTTCTGGCCACACACCTCTTCGAGAGTTTTAATGTCGTGATCTCAGTAGGCTGTTCAACTTGTGTCATAACCAAGCCTAATGTTATGATTGTACAATGGAAACAAATATAATCGCGAATTGACAATCTTCTGTGAGCCAGTGTTTTGTCCACAATTCACAGATATTTCATAATTCATTTTCGTACATTTTGAATACATCATTTTGTTGACTTGATCTGTACACTTGCTTGAAACCGTCACCATCACTTTTGAATCGGATAGTCAACAAGAATAAATGGCGGTTACCGCGCATCGTCTCTGTCATCTTCACTTGTGCGGATTTTTGAGCTGGTGAAGTAATTGCTTGGCGAAATATTTTAGCCTCGCGTATCACTTGACCTATCGACGCTCAACGTTCGTCATCACACTACATGTGTGGAATAATCTATGGGTCGTCTAACGAACCAGCTATCTGGCACTGTCTTTCTCTCTTGCAGTGGTCTATTCGACCCAACGGACCTCGACTTATCATTGAGTCGTTCCTATTTTACTGACACGTCTTCCGTTCATTTTGTACGCTTACCTTACGAGCTATCCGTTACCGTTATAACACTTCTTTGGTATTACGATATTTTGGTCATTTTTATCATTTGATTGATCAAGCCACTACAAACTTGGTGAAGTCGCTCATTTTATCCGAACCGTTCTTCATTCATTTTTTTGATGTAAGTAATGCTTGACGACAACATGGACATTGACATTAAAGCCGAACACAATGTTGCTTTAAAGTTGCCCGAATACAGCGCTCGAAATCCTCGACTGTGGTTCCACCAGATCGAGGCTGTCTTTACCATCAGGCGGGATACATCGGGGAAAATGAGGTTCTTATACATGTTGCAATCTCTTCCCTTTGATATCGTGGCAGAAGTGGCAGACCTACTGGTATCAGTCCCGTCCTATCTCCCCTGTACAATTCTAAAAGACGCCATCATAAAACGGGCTGGAAAGTCAGAAGCTAATCTGCTGCATGACTTGTTCAACTCAGTTGAGCTAGGCGACTAGGCCCCATCCAAATTGTTACGTAATATGAGAGGCCCTTTGGGCCGGCGGAAGCTCGATGGTGCCATCTTAAAACAGTTGTGGGCGGAAAGCTGCCGTCTGCGGTGCAACACACTTTGGCCGTCATGGATGAGGATAGCCCGATTGACAAATTGGCAGCTCTCGCGAACAAGGTATCAGAAATCTTCCCCTTCACCACCGAAATGCGCCCCAACTATAGCTGTCCCCACGTCCCCCCTTCAGTCTTAACAACTGATGATGGCCTAAAACTTTTGATAGAGAAGATGTGACATCGTATGGACTGTATGGCTATGCAGATCAATGATCTGAAAAGACATCCACCCAGCAGCCGTACACGATCAAACTCCCGAAGTCTATCACGTTGGTGTTGGTATTATCAAAACTTTCGAAAGTGAGCAAAGAAATGCACCTAACCCTGCACATTTCGAACTCACCAAGCGCCAACGTCAAACTGGCAGGCCAGACAGTAGCGGCGACGACTGTCGCTTGCTCACCAGGTACTAGTCGCCTATTTTTCATCACAGATCGATCGACCGGCGTGCGGTTTTTTATCGATACCGGAGTCGAACTCAGCATCATTTCACCGCAACCAAAGGATCGGCTTTCGTCTGACCAGTAGACCTTACAGGCCGAAAATCAAAGTCGCATCAAAACCTACGGGAAAGGCCTTCTTACTGTCGACCTCGGTCACGGGCGATACTTCCGATGGGTATTCTTACTCGCTGACGTTCAAACGCCACTCATCGGTGCCGACTTCCTGGCCCATTTTAACCTTTCTGTTGATGTCAAGAGGCGTAAGCCAATTGACAACATCACTGCATAAACAGTAAACGGTGTCTAGTCGACATTCGCATCAATCGGCGTCCGCCCCGGTCTTCCACCAACACCGTCTTTCGCAGCACTGTTGAAAGAATTCTCTTCGTTAACTTGACCGTGCTCACATACGGAAACGGTTGAGCACAATGTTGAACGTCATATTATGGCACGCGGTCCTCCGATGTTTGCTGGTTTACGCCGTTTACATCCAGACAAACTCAAAATAGCCAACGCTGAATTCGAACATATGCTTCAGTTGGGCATAATTCGACCTTCAAACAGCTTTCGAGCAACTCGACTACGCATGGCACCCAAAATAATCTCCGAGCGATTAGCGACCTTTGCGGTAGTTACCGTGCTCTCTACAACTGCACAAACCCGGACAGGTACCCCATACCACATACTCACGACTTTTCCTTAGGACTCACTGGCGCCACTATTTTCTCCTAAGTAGACCCAGCACGTGCCTATAAACACATCCGGTTGCAGAAGAGGACATCTCGAAAACAGTTTTTACATCTTTTGGACTTTTTGAGTTCGAGAGAATGCCATTCGTGTTCCGTAATGCGGCTCAAACATTTCAGCGCTTCATGGATGACGTATTACGTGGACTGCCTTTCGCGTACGTCTATATCGACGATGTTTTGGTCACTGGGCGCTCAAACGAAGAGCACTTATCTCATCCTCGTGCTGTTTTCGATTGTTTCGTGCAATATGGTATTAAAATTAACATCAACAAGTGTGTCCTTGAAGTTAACTCATCTGAGTTCCTGGGATATCACGTCGACAAAACCGGCATCACACCTTTGCCAGATAAAGTTCGGTCTATCTCGACTTTTCCGATTCTATCTACGGCGACCAAACTCCGACGATTACTCGGCGTACTTAACTATTACCGACGTATCATCCTTCATTGCGCGGTCGTTTTTAAACCTCTGACAGACCAAGTTAACTCCAAACGTAAGTCCTTCGAACTCCTACCAGAAGCCAGGGCAGCTTTCTCAGCGGCAAAGGAAGCTCTATACGGCGCCACTAAACAGTGCTTCATCCATTGCGATCCAAAAGCCCGTCTTCTTCTCACTACGGATGCATCAAATGCTGCCGTCGGCGTAGTTCTGAAACAATCTGTGAATGGTGTACGTCAACATTTGGTCTTTTCCTCCCAAAATCTTTAACCAGGACAGACTATGTACAGCACCTCTGGACTTGAACTGCTGGCTATTTAGTTGGCGATCCGTTACTTTCGGTACTTGTTGGAAGGCCGACTCTTTGTCGAGCAAACAGACCACACATTTTCGACGTTCGTTTTCCACGCCAAGCCTGACCGGTAGTTTCCGCGTGAAATCAGACATCTGGACTGCATCTCACAATTCACGACGGACATCCAAAACGTACGTGGTGACAATATCATCGTTGCTGGTGCTCCACCACGTCCTGACGCCAACCCAGTCCAATCGCCACCTTTCTTCGATTTGGCTGAAGTGGCCACAGTCCAACAGTGAGGTGAGAACATGGAAGGTATTTCCATTTGCAATTCTTTGAAGTTATCCCCCATCCCTCTGCCGACGCAAGCTGGTAACAGTCTGTGCGATACTTCAACAGTTACACCTAGACCTTTTGTTCCGAGTTCGTATTGTCGTACTGTTTTTAATTAGTTCCACCATTTATCTCACCCCGGAAAAGTAACACATTAAAGTTGATTGCACAACGCTTTCTTAGGCTCTCCATAAACAAAGACGTTCTTTTCTGGTCACAGCAGTGTATGGAGTGCCGAAGAAGTAAAGTGCACAAGCATACGGTTACCACACCTGGCACATTCTCCCAGCCAGACACCCGTTTTTTACATGTGCATCTTGATATCGTTGACCCACTAACATCTTTCAACGAGTGTACGTATATACTGACCACCATCGATCGTTTTACCCATTGGTCTATAGCTGTGCCAATTAGAGGTGTTATAGTGGAGACAGTCGCTAAAGTCTTATTCGAACATTGCTTCGCCAATTTTGGTG
This sequence comes from Paragonimus skrjabini miyazakii, assembly GCA_014338405.1. Lineage (NCBI taxonomy): Eukaryota > Metazoa > Platyhelminthes > Trematoda > Plagiorchiida > Troglotrematidae > Paragonimus > Paragonimus skrjabini miyazakii. The sequence goes on along the minus strand of JTDE01001398.1, from coordinate 105,163 downwards.
TGTCATCTACAATCACTACGGATCGGGGCACTCAGTTCCAGTTTTTTCTTTTTTGCAACTTCACCAAGTTACTGGGTTGTTCGCACATTGAAAGGACGGCGTAGCATCCCTGCGCGATCGATTGTGGGCGATGTTCAAATTGAAGTTAACCACATCATCGACAACTTATCAGTAATCTAACATATCCCTTAGCAGTTTTAATGATATCGGAGATTTTGACCTATCTAAGAAGTCCTATTCGAGGGGCTATCGATCGGACTTAACAGACAGTAACTGTGTATCATATCGTTATTTGTTATTGGGTACTCCAACTATCATGTTTAAGAGTTCCATTACAAATGTAAACTAATCAGTGCAGAAGTTGCTGTCAATATTAGAGGACCGAACAAAGTTTCAGCAAACAGACACAGTGGACAACGTCACTGAAGTAGAAAATCGCATAGGACGGCATATTCAACTCCTCATACAACTGCACCTAATCGATGAGTTGACGTACAAATCCCTAAAACCATATGGGTCGTCGACACCTCAGCTCTACGGCCTCCCTAAAACACACAAGTCCGGAATGCCTCTTAGGCCTATCCTGGCAATGACAAATAATCCGTAATATAAATTGGCACACTGGTTGGTTACTATCTTAAATCCTTTAGGACAAAAGTTTCAGGCATATTCCGTTGAAGTTTCTTTTGAACTGATCAGTGACTTAGACAACATTAATCTTGCTAATGAGTTGATGTGTTCCATAGATGTTCAGTCACTGTTCACCAATGTCCCGTTACATGAGACAATTAACTATATTTGTGAGCTCGTTGAAACGAGCCACATTACTTCACCTCTGCCTGGCGATATTCTGAGGGAAGCCTTATTGTTATGCACCAAAAACTCCAGCTTCCCTCTTATTGATCGATGCTAACGCCGAATAGATGGGGTAACCATGGGAAGTCCATTGGGGCCAATCATAACTGACATTTTCATGTTAAACATTGAACAAGAGTTAGCCGGAGACAGCGAGTCTGTCATACTAGTATTTAGTCGGTCCAAACAGGCAATAGATAACTTAGTGCAGCGCTTAAATAGTTGATATCCCAATCTGAAGGTAACGTGTGAATTTGAGACTGATAATTGTTTGCCGTTTTTAGACATACTCATAAGTCGCCGGGAAGATGGCTCTATCAAGAGAAGTGTTCATAGGAAATCCACATGGTCCGGTCAATACCTTAACTTTAGTAATTTCACACCGGTCCATCAAAAGCACGCACTAGTGAATACACTTCTCACACGCGCAAGACGAATCTGTACACAAGACGTTATTGTGAAGAAATTAGAGTTGGTCACGACTGTACTACAATCAAATGGTTACCCAAAAAGGTACATAGAAAGACACAGTTGGTCGAAACCACTATCAGAACAGGTAGTCATTGTAAGAAAGAAGAAGGCCTATACAGAATTGCCTTCTAGTGACGACTGCAGCATATATCAAACAACACAGGTACCGATAAATTCGATTAAACAAACATTCAATGCAGCCGGACATTGTGTAATAGCTAGAAACTAGAAATGCCTGTGCCTTCAATCAAAAGAGATCAGCCTGTCGGTGCCACCTTAAACTATATCTACCAATTTACATGTAACTGCAAGGATAGTTACATAGGCAGAACCGAGGGGTGCTTGATTTCCTGAGTGAAGGAATACTTTCCTAAATGGGTGCAGAAGGCCGTATTACCGAGGAACGGCAATGTTGTTGAAACACGTGAACAACCAGTGTCAGCAATCGCAAGACACATCCTGACCACTGGTAACGTCATCGATCCGGATTGTGCTTTCAGAATCTTATTACCTCATTCCAGTTTAAGATTGTTGCGGTTTGCTGAAGCTGTCGCAATCAATCGACTGAAACCGACCCTGTGTGTTCAGAAACAATCGTTCGTGAACTTAGTGCTTTTCTTAGCCCATCAATCGACTATCCACTCCAACCACCCCTAACTGTTCGATATAAAAACCGTTTCATGTTATTGTAAATTTGGTACTGATGAGTCAAAACTAAATGCTCTCATCTGCCACTTTTCGTGTTCTAACGGTGTAGTTCAAACTTCTGATGGGAACGAACTGTTTCAAATCGGTATCATTCAAGTAAGAATAACACCACTCATCTAACAGTTGCAAGCACACACAAAGTGTGAATCTTGACCAAATGCAAACGAACTGTTCATAGTCTCCTCGGCTCAGTTAGGTCATTCCGGTTGCGAGAATCCGATTTTCAAACTAGTCAAGGTCCACAGTTGTTCCTGCAGCAAAGCCTGGATAAATGAATAATCGCAAATTCGATTGTTACGCTATGATCGATAGATGGTGGCCGCCTGTTAGTTCAAAAACTCACTGATTTCCTTCTAATGATGCGCGTGTTGTTTTAACTAACATTCACTTTAAACTAAATCGTTTTATTCGCGTATTTATTTATTTATGAAGCTGCGTTATTAATATCGTAATGGTGTGAAGTGCAATTTCCGCTTTTAGGTCCAAAGTACGGGCAGGTTTTGAAAGTGTCAAATCTTTAGATTCGGAAAATATTCCACTCATACTTAAAGGTTGTAGTTATAGGACCACAAATGAAGCAGTTTTCATAGGTGGCAAAAAAGCTTGACTACAGAAGAATGCCGCCTACGATGAACGCGATATTCATCAATGTATGTATCCACTCTGTTGATTAGGCTAGTTTCTGTACGTATACAATGGAAATTCAAGTGGTAAACATCAAGCGGGTAGGCTCAGTTTGACACGATAGGAGACGTATAGACTCCTTGCATTGAGAATGTCAGTTCTCTGTTTACCTCAAGGCGCACAGTAGTATTGGATTCTGACTTAGTGGATTGTTTCACTTGCCAATGAAGCGATGAGTTGACGAGAAGAAACACTCGCAGCCCTTGATAAACCAGTGGCTTCGTTTTATATATAGGTATCATTATTCACCTGGTTATTGAGTACATATTCATTGGAGGATGGCAGTTAATTGGGAACGCTGGTCTGGATGTTGTTTTTCAGCTGGTTTACTGGTGAATTAAGAATTGATCGCGAAATTGTGCAACGAAAACGATCGCGAAGTTAATATGTTACAGATGTTTTCCTAACTGTATACGCTTCTTGGATGCTTGCTTGAAATGAAACATACACTTGGTATAAAAGTGTTGACTCATAAGTTAACTCACAAGTTCATCCCATTTTGTCCCCAATTGTTGCTGTTTTTAATCAAGAACTGCATGGTGGTTAAGTAACATTATAACACTATTATATGTTTCTGTCTTCAATGCTGTGTAACATGGGACATTAAGATTAACTGGGTTGGAGGAAGGCTGTGCACGCAATTATTCACTCATTCATATAACACATGAAAGGGAAAGCGTAAGCTTCTACCGTTTAGTACCTTCTTTATTGTGTCGTTTTTCGACCCACTATTGAGTTGAATGCAAAGTTGCAGTATACAACAAAGCAAAGGCCGACGTCAACCTGTCCTATCGGAAACCTTACCCAACCATTTATCGACTATCCGTTGTGAGATCATTCATAAGGCGCTGTGGAAGTATTTTTGACTAGTTTACTTCTTAGTCAGATGAAACGAAATATCGACTTCCGGCTTGACAAAAGGTGAGTTTGTGAAAAGTCACTTGTTAACCATTGTGCTCAACAAGAAATTCCTTCAATGTGTTTCTGTTGGCTCCCTTCTACCTGTTTTCACACCGAGTGTGCGCAGTATGTGTCCAGGTGGAACAGTCGAGAAGTGACACGCGCCAACATATGGTTGTAAAATCTGTATCAGTTCCACTCGAATAACTAAAAATGATTAACCATTAGCATGATAACAATTATTGCCAATGGTAGTCCTGTGGTGAAACAGAGTGAAACCAGTAGTTTATGCATGGACGAGGCCTGCGAGTGTGGTCACACAGTAGCTTTGCCCGTAAACTCCGAATTCTGAATAAATAATACAACACTAAACCAGTGTCCAACTGTTTCTCTCAAAAAATTGGGGATTAGTGAAGTTGTGAAGAACAGTTAACACGTCTACGTGAATGGGCAGCAGAACAGTGAAATCCGCTTAGACGATTTACTATAGAGGTGTGCAAACGTTCATTTAATCTACTTAGAACACAAACCAGCTAGAAGGAAGTGGAAAAATTTGTGTCCTTTCCTGTCAAGTTGGTTACGAGGAGTCAGCAGTGTTAACTTCGTTTTGACAACTGATTGTTTGCGATGGCGTCATTACGTGATTCCGGATAGAGGAGGCCAATTCATTTAATAACGCTATTAGTGAAGTAATGCTCGAATTAGACAAACTCTAAAGTATCTCTTACCTACCATTTGCTACCACACTTTGCACAGATCTAAGGAATGCACGGTTTGTTGATGTATATTTATCCAATGTTGCACATGTTACGGTATTTTTTATGGGAAATCATGTTGAATTGTATGTTGGCTTCTGCATTGTTACCATTTCAGCTAGGAGTATCAGACCTACCACTTGACGACCACAACCACCAGTACGTTGTTATACAGTCCGTTGTGTCTCTATCTGTTTTATAGTGCATAGGTTTTTTGGTAAAGCTCGATTGGACAAAGCAACGGTTGACAATGGAGCAGCCTCAAACCACAGAATCGATGGTATAGTTCAAGATAACAGTTTGTGATCACTTGCGTAAGGTGTTAGAGTAATATTCACCGTATGTAAGTTTAAAAGTTCATTATTTCTGATGATATAATATGCTTCAGTGATTTAGTGCCGCCTGACCGGTTCTCCAGTCTTTTTTAGTAATACTGATTCGGTGGAAATCGTCAATTCATTGTGTATTTTTCTTCCAGGCACAATGTTAGTTGTCCACAGTTAGCACGCATTGGCGAGCAACCATGAGGGTGTCCCGCTTTTTGTATGTCGTCTGGGACGATTCAGTATCCGCGTTGGCTTTTGTGACTTACAAAAATGGCCCGCAATGCAATGCTAATAAGTATGCTGTATTGCAAGTAAGTCAGCGGTTTGTATGTTACCAGAGTGTGACACCTACTTAAAGATTTGATTGTAGGAAGTCTCCATTTTCAAAAAATGTGTTGTGACTCCGAATCTAATCAAAAGAATTACGTGAATGTTCGAGAAAACCCTATGACAATTTATTTTATACTATATGTAAAAATTTGCTTCGCTTACTGTGGACCTTCACCCTTCAGCAATGATTTTGATAAGTTCCTCCCCTCTCTATAACTGTAACTCGAAAATGGCTCAGGCATCCGTACGGTTGCCTACGTACTAACACTGCAGATGGTTTATGTGTGGTGGAGTTGTCCGCATAAAGTTGACAGCAATTTGGGCCACAAAGTAATGTTTAACGTTTGCATCTTGAGGCCACATTTCATGACTTCATAATTTCATGACTGTTACCGACAAGCACAACGTAGTTGTGACAGAAAGCAAGCAAACTGCTTTGAATAAGCTCCAGAAGCTAACGAACCAAAACGGTTCCATTCTCAAACAGCTCTTATATCACTGTACAGTTCTACCTTGAAATATCTGATAACGAAACTTGGTTCCACTTCGATTCCATCCATAAATTCTTCAAGTAATCTGACCGGATGAGCGCAGCAAACGTTCAGGACTTGTGTGTGACTGAGATCAAAAACATGTGTGTAACTGTGGTCCAAGCCTCAAAATTCAGGATTGT
>JTDE01001398.1:69873-92234 GCA_014338405.1 Paragonimus skrjabini miyazakii | reverse complement strand
TTTTTTAAGTAAACGGATTCAGGTTATAAGTTAGCAGGTAGTAATTGATGTATATGATATTGATTCAGAAAGTGTAATTGAATTGTACTACATTTGAATTATATTGAAAAGTAAGACTTGTTAAGGTATTCACAAATTGCGGTCAGTTGTTTCAGTGATCTAGTTGTTATCACTTATTCCATTTAGGTCCTATTCCGAACGATGTAGGAGGTGCGTGAGAAGGTGAAGATACGTTAATGTGCCACGACATATGCCGTGTTGATTTTCGATGACAAGAAATTTACCTTATTCCTTCAGTGTCAGGGTGAGACCATTTGCTGAAAATGAGGCCGCGTATTTGCCGCAGGTGACTTCGATTACGTAAGGATGACTTGTAAAATCTGTGCACATCCACCTCATAAAAGTAAGCACATTTTGCCTGTTGTCTCTTTTCGTTTTAACTGAACATTTTTGTGTAGGCACATTGTCCGGTTTAATTAGTGAACTTAACTGCTCTTCTGCACTATCATTCCACCAGAAAACTCACCTTACGAGCTCTAATAAAGGTCGGTCTGAAGAGGTGGGCTGAACAAGTGGGTCAATGTTTCTGCCTATACCGTTTAATATATGATTGCTATTGGTGTAGGATTTGGCCAAAGAACAATTTGAGTGTCACCAAGTAATCTACCACTGCTGTACTGCTTTCAATCACACATCCATCCATCCAGTGATCTTCATAAATAATGCTGCAAGACCTTAGAGGTGCGTAAGTCTTCTCTTCCAGTACAAACGTTTCAGTGCAGGGCCAGCTTGATATACTACTTTTCATCCCAGGACATCGTTGAGGTTTTGAAATAGGCCGTACGTCAGTTGGAAGTGGACAAATTGACACAATTGAGGTTGAAAATTCAGCAAATAGAGAACATGAAAACGAACCTGTGTTCACCGATCCACTGAATCCGGCCTGCGGGGAACAGGAAATCATCACCCCTGATCTGATATTGATAGAAAACAAACTGTTTCCCATCCTCACTATGTCACACTTCCTGCGACTCAAATCCTTGCCACACTGAACGACTCACAACACTCAGAGGACAGTTACTATATGACGGATATTAAATTTAATATGTTCATCGTGCATTTGTTTTCCTTTTGCATATGTTTTTCCTCATTGCTTATGATCCACAAGCTCTTCAGTTGAGAACTATTGTACCATTTGCAGCTAACCATTGTGTTCTGAAATTCATTGTTGAACGTTTGTATGTACCTTCTTGACACATCATCAACCTTTGCTTGAAATCAAATATGTGAGTTAAAATCAACATGGTGTCGCTACACCAATCTGAAGTATTCGTGCATCTTCTTGTTAGATGAATTGTTGATAATTTAACTGAGCTTCAAATATTCGGCTTCACGTATCATCCAACACTCTAGTTAGGCTCATATGTCCAGTATGGGAAATTTTTTACTGCAGCGCAATGTGGCTCAATCTTCCAGCACTTACCATTGTGTTTAGTGACAATGGAAGTCTTACAGACTGCACCCAGTGGGTCGTTTCAGTTAATCAGTACACAGTTATTTCATCTCAACATACAACTTGAATGTGATTTCCTCATCTCATTGTGTATTTAGTTGATTGTCGTTCAGTTGATTGAATCATAGTTTCCTTACGCACGTAAACATTTCGAAAAATGCAACAGGTTCTAGTTTCTTTCTTGTTACTATTGGGTTTCCTTAATACAGGTCGGATTTAAAGTTTTGCCCATGTACTCATGGTGGTAAATGGGTCACTGGTTACAAATGACATCGAAGAGAGAAAGTCGAGTTTTTGATCAGTAGTGACCGAAACGTTTACTGCAATGTGAAATTCTGTGATCAGATGTGGGTGATGTATAGGACATATCAACTAAGTCTACGTCTGGTCATCAGTAATGTACTGTGATAGTTGTGTGAGGTAATGATGCGAGCTCTCTACGGTTAGGTCTAGTGGCATTTATGCTTAAACATTTGAAGATGTATTTCCAAATTCTCATCCGATTTTGTTCCGCAGGTAGATTCGCAAGCACAAATGTACGAGTGCATAAAGTGTAGTCAAAGAGAATGCATCAAAACATCTGCCAAATAAGACAGTCAGCAACCGCGGTGGCCCAATAATAGTCTAACTTTTACAATTACGATTTTTGACCAGACCGGTTAAGACCCAAACAAAAGTGAGCGGAATTAGAAGTTTTGCAAAACGATATAGCTTCTCACTGAACATCGCATGTGCTTCTCTTAGCGGGTTTGCGGTTCTTGTGTATATGTGACCGTAGGAGAGACCTTTGAGTTTCGGCGATGCGCAATAAATTGTATTTCTCTCTATTCAACAAAAAAACTACGACATTCTAACTTTAATCGCAGCTAAAAACTCAAAAAACACACTTGAGACGGTGGCTGCATTGTCTGTATGATTTGTGATCGTCTGGGTATAGCGAAATGGCCTTGTCACCAGATCCCCACTGGAAAAATTTGCTTCAGTTGAGTCGCGGTTAAAGTTGTTCCACAATTGCAGTGTATTTCATAGTCCACAGAAGTGTTGGGCAAGTAATAAAAACTAATTATCATAACCGGAAATGAGGATAATTTTGTGAAGGGGGTAACTATCCGCATAACCGTTAAATTTACAGTCATCAATAGGTATGAGTCGGACCGACTGAAGTGGATGTGCACATTCCACTGTTCTTGCATTAAATAGCTGAATTTTTGGACAGAATTTCTGCAAAAGTGAACGTTTTCCCACGAGCGCTAATTGCATAATGCACGTTATCTTTCGAAAACTATGTCAATAAATGTAGCCAATTTATCATTGGGTCCAACTTTGTCGAAGGTGACCACGCACCATACAATATTGTGACTTAAAAACTATTCGGAATGTTTTGCGTTATGAAACAAAGTTAAATGAAGTGGTTCTATTCAAAAGTTTATCCCGTTGCAATTCTTCCAAATATTCCGACGTACATCTTGTTCATACAATATCCGACTGTGGAACATACTAATTTGTTTACTAATTCATTATGTTTATCTACTTTTTTCGATAAACAAACACAGTGAAAAAATGCATGCGACGATCTTCGCAGCAAATATACTGTTTCATACGGTCACCTACAACAATAAATTATTTGGGTGCGTTTGTGTTTTTTACGACTTCTGTGTGGGTTGCTGGTGCCTCGCTCAACATCGATGCTTACAGAGAATATATGCTCATTGACAAATAAGGGGTAATCATTACTGGATGGATATTCAAATTATCCTATGCAAACGCTGCATACACGCCGTGAATATAAACACCCAACACTGTGACTTAAACTTTGAACCTGACCGTCTAGCAGACATACAATGAATAACCTGGTTGTTTAAAAACATGCGGTTCTTACCGGGGCCTTGATTCCAATGTGCTCGACCACCACGACTACGATTCGTCATAGTAAATAGCACAACAGGGTTAATCTTGGAAATGTGCAACTTGCGCGCGCAGGTAATAGACAGTTAATCATTTGCAAGTTGAGTGATGAACTCACCAGCTCTTCTGGTAAGATTCATCCATTTTTCTCCATTTTGTCTTTAGTTGTTAGTTCCAGCTACATCTGAACGGTGTTAGTCGGTGTCCACTCGGTAATTGACGGGCTTGTCATATGCCTTGAAATTAACTTCTACTTAAAGGTATACAACCTGGTTGCATGGCATTTGTGTCCATACCAGAGGTGAACTCACAAATTTTTGTGTCAGATGTATGCACTTTGGGCAGTCAAACTACAGTGCATGAGGAAGCCCGCGACATGCCAACGGAGAGCCACCGATTAATAAGCGCGAATAGAACCTATTAGAGCATTGTGAGTATGCTTTTTATCCTGAACAAAATATAAACCACGGTTGGAAAACCGGTAGAGGGAAAATACAACCTCTCGAATGAAGTAAAACACACGTGGTTTGAGCTGGCTGTTAAAGTTTCAGCTATTCACTATTGAAATTTGGAATACATAGGTTCTCTTTATACAATCATCCGAACATCTAAAAAGATACAATTTTCCGTAGCTTTTCTGTTAGATGAGCTTTGTTTAAACGTTTTACGATCCTCGAAGTAATGACGCCAAAAATTTATTGTTTTGAGCAATAGGCTGAACCGGTGAACAAAAAACACGTCGCAATGGACAATGTGAAACAGCTATTTCCATTCAGTCAGGGATTACCGAGAACAAAGGAACATTTCACTTTTTTAAGCCAACCCAATAAACTCTAACTCTGTCTAACTTTTACAGGCTTTCCATGTCATGTTTATTGCTTCCATGTCGTGAGTTATATCTGGCAGTTGTTCATCCTTAATGTAGTGCTTTAAAGAACAATTTTTATTTTTCCAATTTGAATAAAAAGTAAACTGAAATGATCGTTAATACGGTAACATGGATGAAAACCTGGGCTGCATAGCCAAAGAACAGTCTATACAGCTGAACACGGTTGAATAACCGCATAACACTAATGAACTGTCATACGAACACCTATAGTTTTTGAAAAACGTACCATGTTGGTTTCAATCAGACTAACTGGAGTGAGGAATCTGTCAATGAGAATCTCAGTTTTAGTAACCAAGATTTTTCCACATTTTTCTTATCATTTTTGGGCTGAGTGACCTATTTGAAAATCCGGTAAATCGAACTACTTTGATCAATTGGCAACTGGAGATGAAATTGAATTTCAGGAACCTTTCCTAATTTGCTCGTCAAATCTGCTAAACTGGTATGCGTTCATGCTGAGTTTAAAGAGAATCAATGACAATATCCTGGTTTGTTTTTAGTGAGTTTGACAAAAATAACAAGCCTAAAAATCAAAATATAATTACCTATTGCCAGATAATCAGTTATCCACGAAACATGATCACGTGATTAACCTTAAATATTGGTTCCTTCTTCCTTATCACTGAGTGGGGTTTGGAGTTATCTGACAGCAGAGGACGCACACTGAGAATATTTTTATTAGAGGTTAAGAAACTCTGTTATATGGTTATTCAAATAAGCATATATTATATAGATTGAACAGCACGCACAATTGATCGCTGCTGTCGCATTCAAATAGACTTTCCAGTCGACCCCTTTCAAACTCGAGTTTAGTGTCTCTGAGTAACCACGTCGAGTAAAAACCCTCAGTCATCTTTTTGTAGTAAGCACCATCTTATGTAAAGGTGTTAAACAATGAAAACATCCTGGTATATATTTGAAAGGAAACTTCTGAAAGGCACGAATCAGTTTCACAACTTAAACTAATATTTGAGTCATTGTCTGACAAGGTGCATGCAACATATACGTCGCAAAGTTTCCTTGTTGAAAACTCAGAAGAAAAAAGAAGAATGTCTTCTCTCATATAGAGCCAGCTTCGATGAAGAAAATGCTTCAGTGTGGACAGGTTGACTGCTCGAGAACTTTAGTGTTATGCCTTCTGCTAGCTTGCATCTTTCAATCCAATTCGAAGTGGAAAATTTTCAATAAACAATTAGTCGATTTCTGTGATCACTACCCATAGCATATCAACGTAGTACAAACGTGAATTGTCTTTATAAGAGTATTACGTAGTGCGCAAAAAATTTCAAACACGTTTCAGTTGATAATGCTGATTTATCAATTCAAGGGTCTCGAATAACTTTCGACCTAACCAATCTGAAGTGTACACCTAGGAGAATATTTCGGCTGGCAGATGGGGACTCGAAACCAAAGAAGATACGAAGAGCGGCAATCGGTTAGTACCGTAACGGTGGTAGTGTTCAAAGCGTTCAAAGAAGTTGAATATCAGCCGTCAGCGGCTTAGGAAAATGGAGTTGTCAACGTGTTATAAAGGCGATAAAGTGTGCTGTCGTGACCATGAAGTACGTATGACTTGTGACGTTGTGTACTGCACGCACTCCCTTACAAATTATATGGAAACAGAATAATGAACACGTACACTCAGTTGTGTGACTGACTGATACCCGAAAACATTGAGCATCAGTTAACTAGACTACTCACAGACGAAAGTGCATGCTATAAAACAATGAAATACTGTATTTACCAAAACGCTGATGAACGAATACTGATGATCATAAATTTTTCGACTTGAGGATGCACAAGTTATGCATAGAATATCTTCTTCATTCTGGATATGACTACAACTGAAATAAGGGTGCGATGAGTTATCTTTGTTTGCTTACTTCTAGTTTCGGAACACAAACCGATCACTTTGGAGACCAGTGGCAGTATATTTACCAGGTTTTGACAAAGTGCGGTAAAAAAGTGAAAGCGAACTCTAACTCAACTCGACTATATAAGGAATGAAACGGACCTGCATGAAGCTATGCTAACGTGGCACATGAGACAGCAACTGGGCTCATCAAAGCCCACAGACGTCTGAAAAGTGTTCAAACGAGTAAACGATCTCAACGCTCATCGAAATGCATCGAATCGTCGTACCCAGCAGTTTTTGTACGCTTACTTATATTGACTCAGTGTGCAATAGCTCAGCGCATCGATGGCAGGTTACACGCCATACTTTATATTGGCACGTTTGCACAGATATACCGGGAGCACATCTTCTTATTCTGATCGCCGTTCATTTTCTGAAACCTTTCGTCGAAGAGAGTGTCACGCCGATGAACGGTGTAACATGTGATCCTTTGACAGACAATAATCAAGCAAGCGTTTCCGGTTACTATTCATCGAATGCGGCGGTTTTCGAAGGTTCTATTATATACAGCTGAAGTGCTATGTATTCGTGTTTCAGCACCAGAAGTATATTAACCAGAAAAATCGCATTACATCCATTCGTTTGCCTCAGCCATAACAAAAATAACTTGAATATTACATACATAGCCCCCACCGTTTAGACCGTATGAAATATGAGCAATCTAGTCCGCTAACAAAAAAGTCTCGTGACAAAACTTCTGGAAAAATTTACCCCATCTTCTCTGAGTACGCTATACGGACCGTATTTCTGTTAGGTGATACCTTAGAACGTTTACTGATCCACCTTAATAACCCAGTCAATGTGACCGACCAGACAGACTGCCTTGTCGGCACCAAACGCGGTGATTGCAATGCCAGTTTCATAACCGTTGCTGTACAAAACAGGTATATGCAGTTTCCTCCGAAAGGCGTATACCAACTTTAGAAGTTAGAGAAAAATTTGGCCATAGCACTATATGCGCTGTCACAGACTCATAAATAATGTTTGATCAAGTTTGGTGGATTTACAGGGGTCTGCCTTCTAATGCAGAGCGATACTGTGCTGAAGCTCCCATCATTTACACTCAACACGCATGTACTAGCCGCATTGAGAACAAACCTCTGTTTGTAGTGTGGCGCGAATGGATAATTAACACAAGATACAGACGCACATATTTTACGTCATTCCCACCCCCCGCTTAATAGGCCAAAGATTTGACCAGTCAGTTCAGACGTAGCGCAGGTTATCTTAACTACGGCAAACTCCACACGACCTCTGTTCAAATTATACTGTGGCTTCGATTACAACACTTCTGAAGGAGGCCACCCGATGTGGTTGAAACGTTGAGTATTACAACTTGCTCGTAACACGATGTTCTTCCCAGTCCATTTATTGATAAGTGGAATGAATGTAAATAAAAGGAGTTAGGGTGAAAGCTCCATGACTGCTCACACTGTCAGCGTTGATTAATGTTACGCAGAAACAATTTGGTTTATATTGGTTAGTGTGAATAGATTGGTTTTGACTGTAGCCAAGAAAGCTGTGCTATCAAGCAATTCGCGTATACTTACAAATTGGACCATTCATAGGTCCCAAGTTCAGGAACGATCGATCACGTCATGGGTGTTGCCGTTCCAATACAATTACTTAGTCAGGACGTAAGTAGACCCGCGGCTATTTGTTTGAAACTTCTGGGAAAGGTCACATTTTATTGGTAGTGAATTCAAAGAAACACGAAGATATTTTTCCATTCAGGCTAGGCGAAGATTCCAGGAGACTTTTACTCAATGAGACAGATCACACAGACAACATGGATGTCCTACTAAATAACACGAAGTTCAGGAATATTGTGGGTGAGAAAGATAAAACCCTATGAAACTTGCCGAAAATACTGTTGTATGAACAAAACTGTATGATTGGCTTCTCGGTTTTCGAACGCATTCGATCCACTGAAGCCAAAATTACCACACTTATGTGATACCTAAATTTAAAACACGATTATCTTCCCTCGATCTACCCTAGACAAATGTGACACACCACACTACTCGCTGGCCAAATGATTACCGCACACACTTGAAGCCGTCACACAGAATTTGCTTAGGCATAGCTTGCAGGAACCCCATTGAATTGGTTAATACAATCAGCGGACTTGACGTAACAAAAAATGTCCTTGCTTGAGGTACCTCTCTTGTTTACATGTGTCTCAGTGAAATAAACGATAGATTAGTTAAAAATTATATTGTGACCAACAACCTAAATGTCCGCCTTCCCTCAACAAAACTGTTACAGCTGGAAAACTGTTGCATTCACAACATACATTTAGAACTCAACGAGGAACTACACTTCTCACTGTGGCAATGAGATGTTATTCGAATCACTGTTCGCAGACTTCCTGAAGTCAAAGCTTGAAAATGACCAGTTAGAAAAAGCCATTCTTGAGTTTAGCTTTTATAAGCGGTGTATGGATGTAATCCTGTGTGCGTTTAAGGAACAAGCTGATCTAACGGATAACCTAGCTATTTTTAACTTGTCCTATATGAACATGACATTTTCACTAGAACTTGGATGTAGAGGATACAATGCTCTGTTTAGGTCAACTACTTCGAAGTCTGCACTCAATATTTCATTAGCCAAAGGTGATAATTTATTGCAGATTGTCTGTTTTTTGAGGTCTTTTATCAGTGAGACAGGCCGTCCAACCAGGCCTTGAGATAACGAGATAATCCAATGTAGATAAAAACACATAAATGCCATAGTTGGAGGTGATCAGACCAACATCCAAGAGTCAATGAAAACCGAAGACTTCTAGGTGGTAGTTCGTTCATGATTGGCCAGAAGCAGCTGAATCTGTGGGCAATCCCTGGTGGCATTAAAAGTACGCCAGCTGAAGGTCCACTCTCAAGTCAGAAGAGTCGGACCGAGTTAACTCTGTACATTTATAAGGCGAATGTATTCAGCATAACTTTACAACTAAAACCGTAAAACTGATCACTCAGAACCCCTTCGTTTATCTGGCAAAAAACTCTATCAACGAACTTCTACAATGTGTGAACGTTTTGAACTACTAAACAAACAGATGTAGTTTCGTGCCATGCCGCACGCCGGTCCAACAGTTTGCATTTCAGCGTAAGGAGGAAGTTGTTTTGAACTGACGAAAAACTGAAAATAATAAATCGGCGGGAGACGTGAATTTCTTAGTACGCAACCACTAGTTTTGAGATGGTAAGGTTTCTCAAGACCGGCGAATAAAATGTGCAGCAGCAAAAAGGTAAAGGATAGAATAAAGTGTATGAACAAAAACACAACAACTTAGTTTCATCTGCTTGCTGGGAAGAACTGTCGGTTAAAGCAATTAGATTCTTGATTAAACACAAAACCAAGGCACTCCCGAAGAAGAATCCCGTGAATAATTCCACGTAGTAGAAATCGGGCTCTAGTGAGCGGGAAACATGCTAATTTTGGCCTTTAAGAATCGAAAAGGGAGTATGCTGACAATACCAAAGATGAAACAACGAGAAAGATTAGACCAAGTTTGAATATTCACTTTGCAAAAGTCAAGATGAACAGACGTTGGAGAAGAAGTTTCTAACATATAATATTAAAGATGCCAAAAATAAAAGCTCTTGGACACAAAAAGCAAGTCGTTCACATCGCGAGAATGGGAGGATATAGTTGCACCTCATACAAAGCATAGCTTACTCCACACGATGAAAGAAGCGTCCTTGATCATACATGAATACTTTTTTAATCAATGAAACAACTATGAAGAAACCGCATCAGACGTTGGTGAACACATTATTAGGAAGAGGTCATTGATAGAAAAATAATTTATTCGGACATGTCAGAGATTTAGACCTTGGTATTGTACGAACCCAATAGGCCAGACTGCAAGCAGTGCTGCCTAGCCAAGGGTCATCTGACGGATTTTTGACATAAGGTTCAATGCAAGATGGGTGTTTGTGTATACTGTTCGTCATTTTATGATTCCCGTTTGCACAGTTACATAAATCTGCTAAGAAAGTGGCTGGAAGAGTTCTTAGGATATTATTTGTTGGAATGATAGAAATGCACAGTTGTTAGCGACCATGAATGAGTTAGTTTCACTGTGTATCCCAACTTCGACGAAGACCATAATGCGTCGATAAATATATATATTATTATTACCTGCTTTTAGTATTCAAATTAATGACGTTATTCTTTGCTAATGCAACGGAAAATCTGTTAGAAACCGTCATAGAAACCGATGGATACTGAGCAGTTTCTGTGGGGCCACCGACACAATAGTCGTTATGCTTCCACACAACCGTGTGATCTCAATTAAAATCCCGGTCGCGATAAAGTTATGCACTCCCATTGCGGTCCAACAACAGTAAACATCGAATGAAGTGTCGTTTTTTCAAAAGAGGCTGGATGGAGGTTCTATGGAAACCCAAGGGCTGAGGTCAATTGTGACTGATGTTCAGTATGTATCAACCAAATCCCCTACTACTTGTCAGTAATCGGAATGTCACTCAGCAAACTTAATGTTTTCTATTATTTTAACCTCCATTAAACTCTTAATCGTGAAGTTATTGGTTAGGGATAGCAGAACAGATACAGTATCTTTAGTTGGGGCGACCGGACAAGACGGAGTGTACCTCAGCGTTTGTGTATGACAGGTCCGTGATGCCTAATGCGGGGTTATCGCCATGGTGATCTGCACGATTATCTCATGAAAACCGCACTGGATTTTGATCCACGGCAAAGGCAATCTCTATGATATCGCCTCAAGTTATCGATTGAAATCGGCGCACTTTCTTCATACTTAGTATTCTTTTGAATTCATTGCTTCATTCTGGAGAAATAATC
The DNA here is from genome assembly GCA_014338405.1 of Paragonimus skrjabini miyazakii. Lineage (NCBI taxonomy): Eukaryota > Metazoa > Platyhelminthes > Trematoda > Plagiorchiida > Troglotrematidae > Paragonimus > Paragonimus skrjabini miyazakii. Next base: position 81,185 of record JTDE01001398.1, on the reverse strand, counting down.
AACTGGAATGTATATTGTGTGCACATTACTCAGAAGATTTGTTATTCAGTTTAGCTCAAAAATAACAGTGTCCTCTTCTGAACCACGCAGAATATTGTTCGCACAGTCTATGAACTTTCGATTGTGATTCAGCTATTTTCAGAAGTTTCATCCCATAGAAATCGCTTTTAGTTCTAGACTTCCATTCAGCTCAGACTTCCATTGGTAGTCACATTTCTTGGGCAGTATTAACTATACGATAGACATACGGTATCACGTTGTTTTTGCGTTGTCCGCTGAGTGACTGAAGCACAGGACGTAATGTGACCGACAGATTGTTGACTCCGTACAGGAATAGCAAAGGTTGACTGATCATTAGAACAGTTTAGATGTCTGGCTGTTGGATACCCAGCAAATAAGACTACGCGATCTGACTGAGATACAATTATCACGAAATAAAACATGTTGGTAAAAGTTGGAGAACTTGAAGATATCGGGAAATGATGATTAGAGTGCATTTAACTAACACGGTTATGGCAGTCTAAATATATAACTTCAAAATATGGACAAGTGCATGCATTGTACAGCAACCACCCAGTGATGCGCGGGCTGGCACCTGAACCTAACACTCAGTAATACAATTCCTATGCTCAGCAGTGGCGTAGGTGGATTCCAGCGTGAACTGGTTGGGAAATTCTGTCGGGGCAGTCGTTTCTCGGAATAATTTGATGGATTCCCTATGAGACATTTGGACGGGTGGGTAACAGAGTCCGAATCTATAATTTCCGAGCTCTTGGCTTGGCTTCGTACCTCAACTGATAAAGCGCTTGTTGCATTTGGGCATGTTGTTTCTGTCGCTGGTTTGAATCCAGCCGAAGCCCTAATTTTCCACAATTGTGTCTCATAAAATCTCAACTCTGCCAAAATAATTATTAGTAATCCAGTGAATAAGTTGGACCTGAAGGGCAGGGCATACATTAACATAATTGACAAACCAGCTACTATGAAGAAGCAGTATTGAAAACTATGCGCTAAATGTGTGTAAACTTCAGTGTTTTAGCATCTTCATGCATACCTCAATCACTATTTTCGAATGACCAGCTCATTTTATGCAGAGAGAATTGGTGGTATACTTACTGCCAACTGAGCAACGGCATGGCAAGTGGTTGTTGGTAAATACAATCTACGGCTTGTAGGAATTATGAACTCGTGAAACAATCATGAAATGAGCTAGGGAAAACGACTCATTGTAGACTTCTGTATAAATTAACCATGGGAAACCTTGGCAGCAAGTGACGTTACAGCATTTCAAAAATCGCGAGCTTTCCTTTCTACTATTTTGTTTTTATGTAACTGAACCGCCACAACTACCGTTTCTAATTTATGACAGGAGATTTCTGGCCACGTTGCATCGCGATGAGTTCGTAAATATCTGACAAACAAAAACTCTGTAGTCGACAGTCAGTTAAGTATCCACTCGTATGAACACCATCTGGCTACTTTGGTTACATCAATGTCAAATCCATTTGTTATCACTGTGTTTCTATATAGGCTTATTTCACATAGTGACACGTGTGCGCTCAGGCCCCGAAGCAATGCACTATGATGTGGTTGGTCTGCTAATGAGGCTACCTAGTGATTTCACTGTACATGTTCATATTGATCAGATAATGCTAGTTGATATGGTATTAAACGGTAAACGGTGGTAATCTTAGGTGAGCGGACATAAAGCAAAGCCATAAATATAATCTAAACTCCTGTGAACCCGAAACATTAACATAGCCTGTTTACGAGAAAGTCAAAAGGGTCAGCGGAGAAAAAAATGTGTTAATTTATCGTTTTTAAAATTCCATGTATTTGCGAACAAGGTTTTGTTTTTATCATCATGGCTACCTATTTGCAAGTTAATTATTCTTAAGTGAATCTCACTCACAACTGATCGAACGTTACGTATTCCAAATGGGCTGTTTTGGAGTAAAACACTGGAGTGGGATTGTAGTCATGTCAAAGCTCATCGGCCGTCCGCATTTTTGCCGTGACTGCTAGTTGAACGGTAATTGCGCTTTAGTGTAATAACCGTGTCCATATACGACAGTTCAGTCGTGTGTGATGTAAAACTAGTGGCACAGTGGTTAACAAGATTGCCTTTTGAAAGTATGGCCAGATTTAAACTCGTGTCTGCAAACTATTGGTTGACTCTAAAGAGAAAGAAACATCGGTCTTCTTTTTGAAGGTGACTTTTCAGAAATTGATTTTGAATGCAAAACGTATTATGAGACGTGTGTAACATTCAACCCCAGATCGACCAGATCCCTGACTACTCACCAGGAAGCTAATTATGTGATTTTCCTATCACTATTGATATACCATTATTACTCCCAGCAGTAAATGTTCGAAGACGACCATCAGTCACGTGATTGGTGTTAACTAAATAGCTTTCACTTTCTCAAAGTCCATGGGCATACATGATACATTTCATGTGTTGCTGAACTAATGTAGTTTAACGAGGACTTTGGTAAAATTTTGGAAAGCATTTTTCGCAGACCTTATGCAAAATGGCACACGTCGTAGAATACTTCACGGGCTTGTGGACGTTTTATATCGTACCAAATATCGTAAAAACTATGATAGGCGGATTATAAAGTGGCTTGAATCAATTTGATTTGGGTTATCATCTGCAGTGAACTACAAAGATGTAAGGAACTCGAACCACTGATGTGAAGTTGAAAGAAGACGAAACACTTGGTAGGCAGACATAGTTCGGCACGCACCAACAAACAACAGCAACAAACGATGACGGCCAAACTCAGTTACACTCTTCTAAAACGAATCTGATAACCACATTAGTTAACAGCTGAGCTTGATGTTCTGAGTGTACACATCCAGTAAACACTTAAATTCACTAGTAGACTGCAACGTTGTGCCAGCTGTTAGTTGAGTTCCCTTCTTAGTTAAAGCTGTCTACCTGAAGCTGCACTTTCGGTGATCCTTTCGTGGAAGAAGAAGTTATACACAACAAATGCATACGACGCAACGGATGATGCAGCTTTTGGAAGAATTTATGTGTTAACAACAACAGCTTCAAATTTTCAAAAACACACTGGCAGTTACATTATTTTTCCTGCCTCTATGGACCACATAGTAAACAACTGACATTAGTTGTAATCCACTGACATAAATGGTATCCCCAAGAAAAACGGTTGGTTGGTTTTAGAAGTTCTATTAAAGTTTTTTCCGAGTATTTGTGTATACAGTCATTGTACCAGGCTAGCTCAATTTGGAAGCAGACCGCCTCATCTGACTGGAGTATTTCGACTAGCAAGAGTATTCGGCCGTTGGTTAGCAAGAAAGTACTCATGACAATATCAGACACGAAGGCATTCCTCCGTCAAAAAGCAGGCGTGGAGTGTTCTTTTCCTGTGTGCATCTCCAACTCTCGATTAAACCGTCCAAAAAACGTCCATGTCAACAATGTACAGCTCGCAGTCTAGGCTCACGAACACAAACGAACGGAACACTATGGTGATCTTAGTTAAAAATTTGTTGTGTTTCAACTATGAGACGAACGTACGAAATGCGACAGTTGAGCTAATCTATGTAGTTCCAAATTTTGGTGTTTGTTAACCACTGTTATGGAGCTTAATATGCAGGATGGTAAAATCACTGTAATCTAATTCCTGGGGTAAATTTTAAGACTCAGTAATATGTAAGCAATAAACCCAACTAGTCCGTAAAAACCAGAATTATTTTCCATCAAAAGGACTGTTAACCTCGAATGACAAATAGCGAATTATAAAACGTTGAAAACACCAAAACAAACCCTCAGTAGATTTCAGGTCTTGCTTTCTATCACGTTGTCACTATCAACCAAAATTCTATGTTGCTGGTCCCTTTATTTATAGTCAGAGTGAGCTTATTGCAAGAAAGTAATTCCATGTGATATAAAGCAGACGTGTCTACGATAAATTCAAAATTAGGTTTACCCAACAATGATTAAAAGTCCTAATCGCTGGAAACAGGGATGTGGTATGTCATCAGATGGCGAAACGTAAACGTGAGTATAATGTCAACAACTTTAGTGTCGGATGGAAGCCAATTCTCATGCTCCAGTTTTAATCCCAAAATTTTAACGGATTTTCCCACAAGCGAATGTAACTCTAACGTCGATGCGTTGCTATCAACGTTAGTTATAATGGCACATCGGTTACACATATTACCCAAAAGAAACTCTAACGACGACCTGCTATACAGTGCGTAGAATAGAATAATCAAAGTAGCGTAATGATAACCCAATTATTCTGTCTACGTTGTTCGTGAGCAAACTATTTAGGCGGCCTAGTATCCGTTTCAACGCGTAGGCAAACATGTGCAGAAGAGTGACTGGCTCATGGATTTGCGTGTTGACGGAGCCAGTAATTGCGAGATATTGCCGGTCAAATTGTCTCCGTGCAGCTATGGACTGTTAAGCACTGTCAACAGTAAATTGATGGGAATCACAGCGCTAACACTACATAAGTACTACGAGGATATGAAAATGAAAAGTTTTCTGTAAAGCAATCAAACTCTTGGAGGAGCACACTTTAATTCACAAATCTGACGAACGCATTGTACCGGTTGATAAATACGTTTCGCCTGGTACACAGATAGCTGGTCCTCAGACTTTAGCAGAATATTTACTGCACACATTCGTGCCTTACTCTACTACCCACCTGTTTTACTAGTTACGGGCTGGCAGGATCTCTTCTAAAATCGGTGATCATAGACAGTCACCCAAATGTTGCTAGTAGTTACTTAACTCTAGAAGAGAAAATAAAGCTTCACCATGTTTGTACTCAATGAAAGATAAAAATTTTAATTTAATCGAGCTAGCTAGTCTAGTGGGACTATTTTGTAGGCCAAAGAAGCATGTCTTTAGGTGTTGGCTTCCAAAAATATCGCCAAACTACGAGCAAAATAACTCTTTCTGTACGATTGTGTGGGTTATATAGGGCGGACATAAAAACTGGTGAAGTATTGCAATATAGGAGTCATCCAACTTATTGAAGGGTACTGTAGTTGCATGACCACCTGAGCGTGCGAATTAAGGACGACTCGAGAAACACCCGTGTTACATATTAAAGGAAGGTCACACCACTCAAGAGAAGAAAGCTGAACCTCCCTTTTGCAGCGGCTGAACGTATCCTCGCTGTCTAGAAAGAAATGAGTTGTCCTACATATGGTGTCAACTGACGATAGAACAGACTGATACAGGGTCAGACGGTAGAGAATGATAGTAAGCATATATATCCGGGTTCTTAATGTTTACCGTCGAGGTAGACGCACAGAATTAACCTTCCTAATAACATTCAAATCCCTCTAGCTGCACGCATTCGGGTAAGTTTTGAATACTATGTGGCCGCTCCATAAACAAGATTTGTCTCAAAGTCCTCTGGTAACTCATTATAGACAGACTATCTTTCTTTAATGCCTATAAACTCTTCTTGTTTCAAAGAATTGTTCGAGCCAAACAGTGAGTCTCTAACCAGCTCATCTATTTTCATCTAACTGTTGTAGTGTTGCTGCACACGAAAAACTGTGACCTGCAAAGTCTTGGAAAATCGTGAAAGTCTGTCACGTCCAGTGACGCACTAGCGACAAATAATCCATACGATGTTTGTTAACCATTCTTAGTACAGAGGTGAAAATCTGCTTGGTGTACGCTACTTTGAAAGTGTCGGCAATTCCTTGATCTAGTGGAAGCAGCGTTGTAGCACAATTTTGACTTCATGCTTGATCAAAAACCAAATGATGTCCTATCAAGCAAGACAGATTTTGTCATTGAATGCAAATAACCACTCGTTATAAATCCTTGGGGCGATTCAAGACACCTTTATTTAATTGTGTGCAATAAGAGAGTTTAAAGACCATTATATGGTGGGGTGGCGCCTAAATAATGACGTCGGAAGTTTTAATTTTCACGCGAGTCGACAGCCCAGTCTCAACGGTGAGCACGCAAGGTATGAAGCGTTAATCTTCCTAACATGCTTGCTGCAGCATCTCCGGCCCACTGACCGGCCTTTTAATGCTAGTTGTGAACAGGATTTGTACGGCGAGAAGTTTAGTGAACTACTTCCGAGGGCAGAACGTTTTGAAGGCTATCTACCGTAGGTACTTTTTGGTGAGCTTGTTTATTTCACGAAATCTCTCACATGTAGCGTAATTGAAAATATCATTTTTATATCGTGTAATTTTCGCGTGTATTGAGGTAACTCGATTGGTGGAGTTACTTCCGTGGTAAGGTATTATGGCTTAACAACTGCCAACAGCACTTAGCACAGATTTTTACCATTCCACTGAACCGGAGGAATCAGGAACTCCTGCAAGGCAAGTGGGTGCATTGAACAGTCCACATTTGACTATCTTAGCGTAGGTGCATTTTTCTATTTAAACCTTGAATCTGCATGCAAATATCTGTTGATTTTTAAATGCTGAGAAGAGTTTTCATGATTATCTGTTAGGTTCGTCGAATTTTGCCAAATCAACAAAATGAACGAGATGAAGTTTTCGGTGCAAGCTCTTCCCGGTTTGTTTTCTTCAAACTCCCTCGCGGTGACTCGCATCTTTCAGTTAGGTCTGTGGGTAAGACCCAAACAAACTTTCCGCGTGTTTAATACAGATGCAGCCACATCCGCTGAACGTTGTTTAGTAACAACATCACAGAAATTCGAAACGGATTAAAATGTTTGTCTACAAATTATTCAACCGTAAATGGCCCAGTTTCAGTCATAATGCATTTTTGTGGTGATGATTATGATCAAATTGTTTCCCGGATCATCTCCTCTCCTGAGGAGTAAATTCAGTTTCCACCAGAAACATTTGTTTTGCCTAGTCTGAAAGTAATGACTGGGAAAGTTCACCAGTTTTCTGTATGCGCTCATTTTGATAAAGCGATATTTCCGTCATTCTGTACCTACATTTGGACCGACATTCATAACCCTCTCTGACTGACATTAATCGCGATCATTTGTCACATGAATGTGTGAAATTTTTCATTGTGCTTAATATGTTTATTATCGTAATTCAGTCCGTATCCATTGGCTTTAAGCACTTCAGACAATAGCACGTGGTTCCCCCCGCACATTCAATGGTCCGCCAGTAAGTTAACACGAGTAGATCCCGTTCATCATCACCACGTTAATTCAAATAAGCGCAACCGATTCCACGGTACAATTATATTGTATGTGTATGTACAATTATCAGAATGTGATAACATAATCTAATTTCTTCGTCCCTTGGTCACACCAACTTCCGGCTCCATCTATTGTCAGACACATGGTGGCCACTGATCACCGGATTATTCTCGAACTGATATCCGGGATGGTACCACGCCCCGTTGATCCGCGTTTCCTGCATTTCGATGAGGCGGTCGCAAATAATCGTCCCAAGTCAGCACTATAAGTGCAAAAATAATTATACGCAATCCTTAGACTTCTATGGATATGGGTCTTGTGCTGTTGTTTTCTACCCCATTTATCGTTTCATTTTTTTCAGCCACCAATAGCTTTATACACATTATCCTGGTCATTGATGTTTGGTAGTGGAGAGGCAATACAAAATGCTACCGTCTACCAGTGTCTGTCTTCCTACTGTATTGTTGAAATAATGGACTTAATGAACCTGTCGAATAAATACTGATGAAACGGCCATTTATAACCATGGTAGCAGCTCAGCGCAACCATAGCCTTCGCCATTTCTAGCAACAGGCGTGAAAAAAGATGTAGCGCTTCAAAATTAGAAACTTGATGATGACATTACTGATTCGGATTTGAATAGATTGTAATGCATTTTATGAATGTCCCAGATAAGATGATGTTGCAAGTGAAATGATGTGCGATTCTTTACCGCTGCGAAAGTCCATGAAATTCTTGTAGGGCCTTACATCTAATCATTATTGGCATCTGCCTATTTCATTTAAATACAGTGAGGGTGTCAAGTTATACGCATAAACACACCACATGAATTCCAGGAAGTGAATTATAAACAAGTTGTCGGTGATTAGTAGCCAGTTAGATATTTTCACAGAAGTTATTTTTGTGAATACTTTGTAGCAGGTACTCGCATATCTCTTTACGAGCATTATGTACACGAAATGATGGTTATCGTTTTATTCCGTTTTATAATAATCGGAATTTCAACCGTCCAAACCCTTGCTGTTTGGAAATGAAAGTCTGAAATTATATAGCTTCATAAATAGTCCATGTCACTGAACAGTAGGACGGAAAGTTGAAGTTGTTCGTTTGTCACTAAGAAAGGGACGGTACTCATGCGTTTCGTCTGATATGATTGGCTGGATTTGTTGCGCGCTAGGTGTGAATGAGAATTTTTGAGAGTTTTCGTGTCTGGTTTAAATAATTAGTCGTTTGTGCAGAATCATATTTGTTATCAATTTGCTGAGTATGGATTGTAACAGTTTCGGCACATGGAAGTTAGTCTCCTGTGAATCACATAACCGTAATCAGAACGTAGGGATCAGTCTCAAAGTACGTGTTCGGTTTTTAAAGTGGTGTACGTTTTATCGAGGGATGCTTAGGTGGCAATCATGCTGGGTCACACAAGTTTTAAGCTGCTTACTGACTACTCTGCGAATGGCAATGTAAGCACAAATATTAGTAACTTGAGTAAAGTACGCTTGATGAATTGGCTAGACTTGGTACGTCATCAGGAGTTTACTGTTACCCAAAAGGACCAAATAGAAGGTTTACAATACTTGTTCAAAGTAAGGTATCCGCACACCACACTGGAAAGATGTATCCTCGTGTAAGCTTTCACTTTGTACCGACGTGTATTGAGCGGTCTTTTCATAGGTGTCAGTTTAACGGGTCACGTTTATTTCATGGTTCATCTTTTGCTCTTACTATCTCACTAATACAAAATTTCCTTGATTTGTCAATAAAAACTCGGACTTGTCGTGGTGAGCGGATTGGAAGACAGAAATTTCAGGTATTGATCTTCGTGAATAGAAGGAGAAAACTTAAAAAGGTTGAGTCTATGCCGACTGGTAACTGATAGATTTATCCAAAATGGTGGAATAGCTTTTCACAGATTTATTTTCCAACGTGAAAAATATGGTGTCCAATCAAAAGTCAACGAACTTCGAACATCTCGTTTCTCAACAAAAGATATCGCTTGCTTCAGGTAGAAAGACAAAGCAATTCACGACCAGATATATATTCCATCAGTTTTAGTGTTCAGTGCCTTGGTGAACTCGAATAGTTTGTTTTAAGCTTCACTCAGAGTCTGTCAGAATCTCATGGGACGATTAACAGTTCCATGCGTTAAGAGTGCAGTTGATTCTGTTTCTGCTTGGACTGAACGGACGATGACATTTGAACTGGTATTTGTGCAAGCAACCTGTGTGTGTCACTACCATTATTGCACCAATATTAGTTTTGTATACATTGCACGGATAGGTAGGCGAGTTCACTGCTTTGTTAGTGATACTCTAATGGTAGTTTCGTTCGGATAAGCACAATTCCCACAAGGTTTTTGGAAGTCTAGTGAGTTCATTCAGTTCAACCAGGTGGAGGCAGCTTATTCTAGTGCCACAAACGTGAAAGCAGACGGCTATGTTGATTTTGTTGTTCAGCACCATTCACTCCTCGAGCTGAACTCATAAGTTAAGAATGTGTCGGAATGAAGATCCAGAAACTGCTGAGTAAAGACGAAGATCAAAAGCATATAATCAGTTTCTGTCGACCAGAAGGTAGAGAGCAAAAGCTATGGGGGGTGACTTACATACAACGTCACCTCGTTGTCTAACGCGTAAGCAGCCAATTTACCAATCTGACTGCTCTTCACAGGCCGTGATTTCTATTTGTTAGTGTTCATGGAGCTGTTAGTACTCAACCAAGGAGGCTTAAACGGTTGGCCATCATTTAACTGGTGGTCCTTGAAACAACCTGTTGCAAAATCCTACTACACACTCTTTTTGAGGCATAGTGGTTGATTATCTATTAGCAATCTACAGTTGGTTGACCGACTTTAGCGTGTGGGAACAAGTAAATTGTAGAGCTTAGGGAGGTAGATGAAAAGAAACTTGAGAACATTTGTTGACACTTCGGAAATTGAGTAACTAGATTCTCAGCGGAACAAAAAGAAGGGCTTTTCGATTCAATAAAAATAATAATAATATATATTTCTCAACGCATTTGTGAGAAACACGCTCGGATGTGCGCGATCAAGACAGATAATTACATGTGGTACAAGCAACAAATGGATATATAACAAGACAAACATGAAATCTGTTGACATAAGAAGACGTAATCAAACGGAAAATAGTCACAGTTTACAACGTTCGATTCACACATAATGAAAGAAGGTAGGTCGTCTGTTCCACGGATTCAATCCAACAAATGAGTTATTACATAAATTTACCTTTTACAAGGTTAGGTAAGGACGACGTTTTAAATATTTCAAGGTCATGCCGGGTAAATACGTGCAAATTGATCTTCGAAGGATTTCGCCGTTATTTGACGTAATTTCATTCGGAAAAATGTTGAAATAGTTCAGTTTTGGCGAACGAGAACGGGAAGTTCCAAAATCGGGTGAAGAATTGAGCGGATTTCAGCACAGGACCTCCATGATTGTTGGAAAGCGTCAAAAAGTTGAAAATTTCACTAATCGCTCGGCCAATGTGGGGTTTTGAGCGCCCATTCATCGCGAAAACTTCTCCTGCATTACGGATGCTCATGGGAATAGAAAAAACCGCAATGTCATGTGTTAAATGGCGTAGGCTACAGCTACATGGTCAAGGTACATGTGCGTATTGAAGTACATGCTGGTGTATAAGGTCATTTATGCCACTGCGGGCACAAAATAAGAACGTATGAAGTATAATAATGAGCCGGTTCATTTCTATTACTCAAAATGTGCATCGCATTTCATTACATTCTAATATGGCCCATTTTTTAAATGTATTTTTCCACAAACTACGCACTTCTTTTTTCACGTATGTTGCTTACATTTCGTGTCGTTATGGAGTGTCTTAGGGGTCGTTAGAAAGAGAACGAGTGAAACTAATCTATTTATAGCTGTTTTGAGCATGGTCCCTTTGGGTACGCACACAGCGTCATATGCTTTAAAGCATATGGAAATTCCCATAAGGACCATGTACAATAATCCTACGCCGTGTTAAATGGGAAAATGTGAAGTAATCACATGTTATATGAAGATTAATGTAAATGTCATGTTTTTTGACAATAACTTTACGCGCTATTAATACTTCTGTGTTTTTCCAACAAAGTATATAATATTTGGAAATAATTGTTACGGCATTCTGCGATAATTGGGTAACC
>JTDE01001398.1:55854-68254 GCA_014338405.1 Paragonimus skrjabini miyazakii | reverse complement strand
TTGATAAACGTTATCACCACTGACTAAGGCATTAACTGCTTTGCTGTTGTGGCTGAATGCTACAATATCGCAAGTATATTAACCCCAATGTAGTTTGATGCTCTGATTATCTTATAATTAATCACTTGCTTTTTCTTCCATCATACTATTTTAACTTGTGAGTCAATGCTCACTTGTTCAGAATTGGCCATACTTCTATATACGAGCCGATTGCACAAGATGATACTTTCAAGAACTTCAAACGATTCATTTTCCTGACAGTCCACTTTAAGTATATTAGAGGGATTATGTGTTAAATGTGTAGATGCACTGACTAAATATCTGCCGGTTTCGATTTGTTTTCAGTCAACTTTGGAACCGCTGGAGACAATAGTTAATTGTAATGTAAATTTTGTAACTTTAAAAACTAGTCAAAATAAGACTACATTTCGTAACTGATGGTTGCATTAGATATGTGTAATACAGTGGCAACTTAAGTGATTAGCGAAATATTTTTACTTACTTTTTACGGGATCAATTTGTAATTCTGTGGCGAAGGCTACGTGAATAATAGTGTACATAAATGTCCAGTGTTCCGTCCTTGTGTTAACAACATAAATTAAATAGAAACGCTCCTCAGTGACGCTAGTTTGACACACCAATGAAACATTGATGGCCTGTGGAATATATAACGCTAATTGGTCTGTGTGGACTATTAAATGTGGCGTTGGTTACATTACGGTGGCTTTTTTGTCCTACATAAAAACGGTTTTACGATTGGCCCATTTTTTGACCAATAGCAACACTCAGGTGCTTAGGTTATAATTGTTCCCAAACCGATTAAGAATCAACGGACATAATTATCTCATTATAATTTGTTAATTAATTTAAAGTATGAAAGAATAATAATAATAGCAATAATAAATCTGTTACCACACCCGAGCTAGTTTTTCTCTTAAAAACCGAATTCGCTTGTTCCAGTTTGCTAATAATAAAAGAATATATCGAGATGTAGAATACACTTTTGGGCTTTTCAGTCGCAAACACATAACCACAAGAGAAACGACCAAACTTTGGCACCTTCATGGCATTATTTAGTTGTGACTGTGGTATGAACAGACATGCATACAAGAAACGTACGAGTGTTATAGGCTCCAAGGCAGTTAGATTATCAGACTTGAGCGTTTAGGTTCATGATGTCGGGCAGTGATTATTAATTAATATTGCCCTGGCAAAATGCAGTACTGATGGGTTCGGGACAATCGACGACAAGTCCAACGAGTTAACTGCGTCAACCGCGTAACCTGTTTTCATGAGGTATTGTCAAATCGATGGATTTGGATTTCTGTTGAAACGTTAAGTTGCCACCGTCTGTTGCGTAATTGCACGCATCAATCATTTGGGCAGATGTTCAGATATTCTACGCGCAGGCATTGATCTGTTCAACGGATGTGGACTTCACTGTAATTCCAAGTGAACCCATAGATTACTTGAGGGTTGGAGCACTTTGGTAGGATAAAATTGTTAATGAGCTAAATGCTAGTTCAAGTTTAAAGTACCGAGCGTAGATCAACTGCACATTGCGAATTTTTACTCACGTTAGCCAAGAATTTATATAGTGGAAGGGCAGATTCGAAACTGTCTGCTAATTTGCCGTTTTCTCCGGAACAAGCTTGTTTCACCCTCTGTTTTTATGACCATCAGTAGACTCCCGAGCTATCCGTTTGCGACTATGGCCTTTCTTCAAACCCATTGTAAAAACGGTGTTGTACTAGGCACTGACTGTATGCTGCTGATATAGGCGACAGTAATTTCAATTCCCTACCAATCCAAGCGGTCTTGTGGATTATCAACCGTTATATTGGACCATCCTTTCTTCTGTCAAATAAGAGGCAAAGGAAAGGTGAAATGGTAATCCACTTTTGCCTCTTGAAAACAGTAAAATTCCGATAAGCGTAACCTGAAAGATCACAAACTGTACGAAAATACATATTATTCGTATAGTTAAAGCGACACACCAAAAGATTATCAGGCAGTATGAAAGTGGCATTTCGTTTAAGGCATGCATAAACCCACATGGGCTGTCATTGGGCTCAGCGGACTAAAAAACGTCTCATCATACTCTTGTGTTTTTGGGACAGCTTGCCAAAATTAAAACGGGTGTTACCTGTGCGTAAAATTATAGGGCCAGTGAATTACTCAACGGAGACAAAGGTGAACTCCGGCTGAGCGTAAACTCAAGCAAAAATTAACTCAAGAGTGAAAATGCGAAAAATCTGGGCGTCGTCTGAACTCAAACCAGTGGAGGAAACAGCATGTCAGCACGCTGCAAACAATTTGTCAGCAAAACTAGTATATCAAAAATGTTCATATTCGAATGAGTTACCCACCCGATCCACTCTGACATACAAAATCTAACAAATGACTCGAATTCCAGACCAAGTCCTGGTCTTTCACGCCTGGGTTTCTGGCAGATTATTAGATCCGCCTAACCGCTTGTCGGTACAATGCCAGATATTTCTATGCATGGAACATTCATAGTTAAAAAGGCAACTTTGTTTGGGGGCACCTTAAAAAACTCAGCAGTATTTTCTCTACTGTCTACGTGTTTTGAAAACAATCATTTCCATCTTGAAGAATAACCATTTTGCCCAAAAGGATTGGGTATATCTGCAGACCAAGTTTGTCTTACGCTGAGTTGTTCATGCACATTTACCGTCTCTAAGATACAAGAAAGTTGTGTGTTCTCAGGCCCCATTCAACCAGATATTTACCGATTCTGATTTGTTTCAGTCGCCGACATCGAGTACCTAGGGTGTGGAGCTGGTAATCACGATGACATCTGTTTCTGTTCCAAGAGTTCGTTATCCGAACATTATCCGCAGGGAAATTTCGTGCGTTTGTGAGACTGATTATCAATTTGGACTTGTAATCACCATTGCTCACGATGATTATTTCAAAACCTTTCCGAAGCCAAGATTAAATTGCATCGTTCCTCATTTGTAAACGTTTGTTAAATACTACTGCACAGGGAGATCACGAAACTGTGCAGAACGTTCGTTGGTTTGATCAAAACCATTCTAAATTATTTTGGGACGTTCAAGTGTGACCTGTAGGCGGATTGTACTGAATCGCAGGCATAGATTTTGTATGCAACTGATCAACTCGCCTGGGAAGAGTTGCGAATTTTGGTCTAGAAGAAATAAGACTGGGCTGTATTCACTTAACTAGACCAGATGATACTTTAAGTGCATACTTCAGACCAAGCAGGATGATTGCATGTTTCACGTTCAAACGAGACAAAAACCATGAAGACAGTGCCTAATCTCGGTTACAGTATTCCATAGCATGTTATTGATGGGGTTCTAAACTTGCGTGCAGTATATCAACAAGAGACAAGTGAGAACAGAAAAAAAACGCTGTTAAGATTTCAAACATCTTTTTGGTCGTTCTGACGATGTCACCGAATTCGATTGTTGCCAACCTAACGACACACCCTATGCCTGACACGAAAGTAAGCGATAAATTACTGATGCGAATCGACCTAATTAAGTGAATTAATCTTAAACCAAATACTTATGCGTTATATCTGTGGCACCTTTAGCAGTGTCAATGAGGGATCAAATGCTGAAGTAATGGAAGCAGAATTGTAGCATGGCGAGTTTGAAACTCTGGATCCTTACAATTCAGTTTACCAATAACGAACGACTACATACACAAGAAGATGCTGATATTTCAACTAGCACTTCCGGTGGCAGAGGTTTCTCTTGTTGTTATCCACGTTATACATAAAATAGACCTTCATGTTTTTAAGCAAATAGAGTAAACGATAGGTTGGCGACTCGCAGTATTTCTTCCATCTTATGTTGTAGACATACTAATAACGTACGGCGGTATATCAGAGTTGAGGATATGTTTGGCGAAGAGTTTAAATCTGTCTGCAACTTGTGTAGTGATGGCTACGAGCTCCAACGCTGTTAAAGTTCTTGAGGAGGTTATCTGAAGGATGTCACTCTGAGGTTTATCCCATGCTATACAACCACTTTATAAGTAGTCTACAGAGAAGAAACATGCCGGTTTGTCACCAGTGTATACAAAAGGCATGATACTCTGTGAACTCGCCTGAAGCTGGGTTGTAAACAGAATCCTTGTTTTCTGGATGAACTCTCGATTAGAAAAACTGGCAGCAGTAGATCTTTTCCCAATAGACTAACTACATGGAACAATTATCAGTGTTAACCAATAGAACCTTTCGTATACCTTTTCATTCAACGGCGAAATTGTTTACAGCAACCAGCAACTGATAATTAGAAACAGTTCTCCCAAACTTCAGCTTCTAGTGGATAGTCAACTGCAGAGAAAACACTCCTTAGCGAGCTTGATCCCTCCATCCTGGATTCTGTTCTATGTATTCATGTGGCCATTATTGGCTCGGTCGAAGCGTTCAACACTCTACTCAACTGACATGTATGAACGAGTAAACTGGCGTCAGAGTTCCTTTCATTCTTTTTCCTATATACTTTCCCAGTTCATCATATAGGTATGAGTGTCTGTGTGCATCCTAGGTTTTATTTAATTTCCTCTCTACTTATCTATATGTCTATCTGCTTGTATATTCCTAATCCAGATTATTTTGCTCATTC
This sequence comes from Paragonimus skrjabini miyazakii, assembly GCA_014338405.1. NCBI lineage: Eukaryota > Metazoa > Platyhelminthes > Trematoda > Plagiorchiida > Troglotrematidae > Paragonimus > Paragonimus skrjabini miyazakii. Next base: position 63,632 of record JTDE01001398.1, on the reverse strand, counting down.
AAGAATGGTTTGAATGTTAGATGCCAGCTTGTTATGGGTTTTGTTTCGGTTGATTTTCATTCCGTTCAACAGATTTTATTGTGTAACGAGCACAGACTGAGGGAAGTATCCAAGACAAAACGGCGAACTGATAAACTTATAAGAATACATCAAGTGTACAGAAAAATGTAAGCAAAATCGGTCATCATAGTGTTACCTCTATTCAGTTCAACAAACTGTTGTGTCCGGCTGTAATGGTTCGTTGTCTAATCTTGTGAATACTGAGTGATTCGTAAATTTAGGGGATGTTAGGCAGATCCGTGCTAACGAACCGATAGCGAGGTTTTACAGAAATAAACGCACAGATTGGAGGCTCAAGACAATATGTAAACAGTCAGCCAGCAATAAGTAGCCGTGTCATATACCGTTGTAAAAACCTATCAAGAGGAAGGACTGAAAAAGTGAGCTCTGGGTGGCTTCTCCGTTATAATTAGTGTAACATGTTTTACGGTTCTATCCACCAGGCTTTTCAGACCACATCAAGATGTTCCACAGTCAAGCTTCTGTACAACACACTTCCTCTTTTATAAAAGAAGCCTATCCCAAAGTATAACGTTTCTTATTCTTGTCTAGCACTCAACGTCATTCCTTACATCCTCACATGTAAGTAGGCGGATTATTCTTTCCACTTTCCATATTTCGCCACATTGTGTTTGCTGGTCATAAAAGCAAACGCTGTGGATTTATTATTTTTACTAAAACAGGTATACATCCTTACCTGACTCATTTCAGCGTCTCTTCTGCTAACCGTGCTGTTGGCGATAAAACCTCTTCGAATGTTTTCTGTAAACTCATCTTCATCACATATCCCAATCATTCGTTACGTTTCTTTCACGTATATCAAATAGATATTCAGCCCACAAATTTAGTGCTATTTTCTACCGGACAGGAGTTGTCGGTAAATTTATAAATGCTTACTAACATACCTTCAAACGTGTGTATAATTCTTAAGATTTTAATTTTTCAATTTGTTCATACTGGCGCGTTTCAAGTCAGATGATCAAGTGCATGTAGACAGAAATTCATTTGAACAAAACCGTTGGAAGACGAACACTGGTAGGTGTTACCAGGTCGTATTGGTTTTTCGGTACTAAAGAATAGCATCTACCAGTGTTCGTCTTATGATTGTTTTTCCGGAGTGCTGAGGGATTATAACTGCTTGAAAATTCATTTGTCGGACGTAATACTACTCTAGCTAGTACTTTAGAGAATATGGTGAGCTATACGAGACGTTGTTACGAAAACTTACAACCTCGATCACTATCAAAAGTCATATACCTTAAATAGTATATGTTTTGAAAACTGATGAACAAATTGACACAGAAGGCTTAGGACTTCTAACATTTGACCCAGTGGGTGAGTGGCTGACTGATTTCAACAGTGAGAATTTCAATCTTTAAACAGTGGCTTCGTGACACGCGCGGTCGAATTCGTATTGTGGTTGATTCTACTAGGGCCAGGGTGGATGTGCTTCGAATTAGGATATAATCTGAAGTGACAAAACATTCTTTCTTAACCTGGCTAAGTCAGCTTGTTACACACATTTTGAAATCAATGCTAACCATAGAAAACTTTGAGCGTTGGAAGCTTCCTTAACATTTGTTCCGACCTTTTGGAATGTCACTTTTATATGATATCTGTAGTATAGTGACAAATTTACATAACCCAATCTATTGGGGATTTTACTCGTTGTTTCTTTGCTCTGGATTTAGTTACGTCGCCCGAAAAATGATTTTGTTTGCATACATTCGGTTTCCAAGGCATGTGACAAGAGAAACTAAAAAAATGCCTCCTTGTTTCCGAAGAAATGAGTAGATTGTGTAAAACAGAACAGGTCAGGATGTAATGGAGTGCTACCAGTATACCGGTGCACACAAAGAATCCCTGGGGTAGCACTAATGGCATCTGTTTTTCGTTGTATCAGGCACTGTCCTTAGGCAAAACGGTTCATTTTACTCTGAACCCTAACTGGAAAGCCGGAAACGCTCTACTTTGAGAAATACCCATCCGTGCTTTCACAGTGCGAACGCATTCTAAGTTGGTCACCAGATTGCAACTTCTACGCATAATTCGCCAGTCTCAAACATGATAAGGGGCGATTGTATGATGTGCAGTTCAGTTCTGCAGGGCACGACTTGAACTGATTCAAGAATTTGGTTCAATCATAACCAGCAAAGCTAGGTTAAACTTTGTTTGTAAAATTTAAGAATGCAAATCTCACAATTTCAAAATACTCCGAACAATTAGGTGACTGATAAAGTGGTATTTTTGTCACCTCGTATTTCAGGGACCGAAATCAGTGTGCCCAGTCTTTTCATTATTTATACGTTTAGAGAATCGGGAAATCACTTTGTTATCGTTGCTAAGTCAGGTTGAAACCTTTGAATTCGTCTGACCTGCTGAGTAGCATGGTGAATCAGAAATGATCATCAGAGGAGATGGTTGAACAAACTTGAACACGGTTCACAACTCAGTCTTTGTGTTCACATACACTTTTGAGTAAAATTCTTTTCCTAAGAATTGTTGGATTCGAGTTGTGCTTCGGTTAGAAAAACGTGTTGAGTCTTTGACCGTGTGGATTCTTGCTTGCTAGGTTCCACTGACCAATTATTTCAGTTCTGATGCTACAATACCTGACAGTTAATTTGGCCAGCTAGAAGATCTTTACCATTCGGAAGAAACAAACAAAACAATAACGAAGCGCAGAGAATGTAGTACCAGACTGGTTCAGACCGACCCCAGGCAGATGCCATCCACGATATCACGCTTTAGCTCAATGGCTAGTGAGAATATTAGAACCGATCGGATCGCGACTGGCTTTGTCTAGTCTGAAGAATATATGTGACTTTGTAGGCTTAATTGATTCAGTCAGTGTCGAGAACAGCAACATTGTTGTCCTTGGAATTGACCACTCTATTCAAAAATGTACCATCGCAAAACCACTGACTATTTCTGCAACTATGTCTGAAACAAACAAAGTAATATCGTAAATCCAGGGGAAACATTGAAAATGGCATTGTTGTTTGCACCCTTAGTGTTCAATTTTAATTTGATGGAGAGTTATACAGATAGAAAAATTGAGCGGCACTGGGTTCACTCCTAGCTCCGCTACTCGCAGTTATGTTTATAGCCAAAGTGAAGAGCAATGAACTCAGGTACGTCGTAACTAAATACAGGCCCTACATGCGCTATGTGGATGACAAATTTGGCATTATTTCAAACGAAGATGACCCCTAAGTGCCATCAAGCCAGCTCAGTAAAGCATACCCTTATAGTTCATCATCGAGTAAGTGCACCATGATAAGCTCCCATTCTTATGAGTTACGTCGCTTTGTAAATCGGTTCGGACATTTTCACCATTTTGCCCCCTTGAAGTATAAAGGAAATCAAGGGAGGATTTGATAATCAACATCTTAGTCAAAAACCTGTGCCATAATACAGTTTTACTTAACTTTAAAGTGATCAACCTGGGTGCAGTTCACGGAGTAAGCAGGTAGTCATTCTGTCCACTTTTGCAACCCGTTTTAGACTGCCAAAACAAGAATAGCACAGAGAAGGCTATCAGATATCGCCCTATCGTTTAGCCAATCTGTCAGAACAATGGAAAACGGAGAGCGCGTTGCAAGTACTAAACAAACTATGATACTAGTCCAATTTCTGGCGGAAGGAAATAGTTCTTTTTTGCATCTCCAACTCCCCGATAGATTATGTGGATCAGGTTGATTCGACTAACCTCGCACAGGTTTCAGTGTAACAGCTATAATTTATTGGGTTCAAACCTTTTGATGGTAGATAACTTCAGAACAGCTTGCGAATAATCGGAAACTTAGTTCGTTACATCCCAAAAACGGTGTCATACCAGATGGAATAGATAAGAATCCGGTTGTATTTAAGTCACGCTGGCTGTAAACAACTACACGGAGCGAAAAGTTATAGTTCATGGGTTAAGCGTACATGGACTAAAGTCAGCAATGGGTTCGAACAGTTGAATGAGGCAGATCGGAGCAAGTGAACAGAACAAGAAGTAGATCAATGTAGTCAATAAAACAGGTCGATGAAAGGCCAATTGCTTTTGACAAATATCAAATTAGATATGGTGATATGTTGAAGTCGTTGTTTAATCCATGCAGGTAGGTTTGATCGGCCCGAGAATAGCTGTCACTTATCAAGTGATTTGACCTCTTCACTTCTACTTAAAGCTCACTATACCATCGTAATTCTGTCAGCCTCCGCAATCAAGAGGTTCTTCGTAGATTTAAACTCTTCTCTGGTAACACTGGCATTTTCAAGTTCAATTTCTTGACCTGTCTCAGGTGTGACCGATGATTGTGGAGTCCTTGATCACTGTCCGGCACTCCAGTAAATTTTGGGGCTTTCTACTATGTCGGTAGAGCTTATTCAACCTATCGACGTGTTAATAACGTCTGAGCACAATGAAATTATCAGAGGCCATAACATTTTTATTATTCACTTACGGTTACAAGTTATCTCAATAGTTAAATAATCCATAAGATGTACTAAGGTTTCACACGTTATTGCCACTTTTCAAAAAGCAGTCTTGAGGCTTACTTACTTTAAGATCTTACAAGTAATCTCCGCCGATTCTTACTCGAATGGAATAAATGCCCTACTTTTTCATCCCCCCTGATGCCATAGACACCGGGTTGCGTAACCGCTTCAAATGTTTTAAAGAAATTGCTTAGGGCAACCTTTGCTCATTATTGTAACCCCGCTTCATTTCCATTCCATATTATGATCACTCGCTTCAGTGGATATGAGTAGAACGCTATAAAATATTGAAATTGCAATGACAGAAACCTGCTTAGAGTGAAGAGCTAGGTATTTTAGGTAGATCTTTGGTTTCGTGATAGACGGTGGCCTTGAAGCTCCGTTACATCCAGACCGCCGAGAAATGGTAGCTGTTGACTACTAACTTCAGGTTCACTGCTCACTTGATCTGGGAATTTATTTATTTATTCCAAAGAATTTTTCGTTCAAGCTCATGTCTGTTTGGGCTAGATTTTCCATAGTTCTAACTAAGTAGCTTGGCAGATATGATAATTCATAAGAGATCCGTTTGCGAAAAAATCTGGACTTCGGCTGGATTCCAACCAACGACAAAAACAACACTGACTGCATGGGCAATCACCCGGCTGGATCATTTAGTGAATACCATATAACATGGTAGACTGAACAGATAATTGAGTCCGAATATGAAATTTCTGAGCTTCCGGTGTGGCTTCGTAGCTCCGCTGGTAGAGCATTTTCCGCGTTTGGGCATGTTGTTTCTGTCGCTGGTTCGAATCCAGTCGCAGTCCAGATTTTTGTAAGTGAATCTCTTCTGAGGTAAGAATAAATAATAAATCAACTGTGTTGATAAAAAAGCGGGCCCTCTAGCTAGTGTACAGAATAACCTATTTGTTCGTTCAGTTTTTGTGGCATAGCCGCAGGTCATCCGCCAATGAAGGCAAGTTAGGTTGTTAACAGTCTTGGGTCCTTCAAGCGTGATTTCTGCACCGTCATCAAAGTCGAAATATTGCTCGTATGCTTTTCAGAAACAGACATTGTAAAAAAGCAGGTTTTCAGTCCGTTTTCCTGACCCTCAATCCGTTCACATTCTGTGAAGATAAAACATAATTTTTAAGTAACCCAGCCTTTGACATTCACAAACCGACTTATTCTGCTTTTATTATCAAGCCAATTGTAGGCGTTATTTGCAAACTTATAGAATTTTTATTTACATTGGACTTTGGCCAAAGTACTCCGAAGTCGTCCCGTTAGAAGAAAATTGAAATTTTTGATCCGATAGAGATAGGCCTGTGCGAAAGTGGTTGACACTACAGCCTGACCTTATTTACCGTTTAACACCTTCCTACAGGTTGAATCAGCTGAAAGGTTTTAATGTCTACTCGACAGGAGATTACGTCAAAAGAAACTCGCAACACAAGTTCATGAGTATAATTATAGTCCACCTCCACAGATTATTACACATGCATACCTGACAAAATAGTCTTTCAGTGCGTTCCACTGTTCGATTTTGGTGTGATGGTGCAAACGTAAACTATTCTCACTCACCTGTTTATATGTTTCTACTGTATTTTTGTGTTCATATGCGTATACCGTTTAACGAAAATCTTTTGATCAACGTATTGTCAGGGACATAAAGGAAAAGTTCTTCTTACTCTTGATATTAATCTGTGAATTCAAATCCCATGCGCATATGTGTGAAATCCATACCATTTTCATTTTGAACACACTATGCGGTGCGTATCTCGGTGTGATTAACCCACGTTTACAGACTGCCTCCGATTAAGGCTAAAATGATTGAATGTCCATTACTGGATTGTTGATCAGTTTGCGTGATGTATAGCTTTTGACACGTGAAAGCTCTCCAGCTGAGATCAGCTCACTATGTATGGTAGGTAGAAGATCACAGACACCCCAGTATCTCCAAAGAGAAGCGGATTAGTTGCCAAATGATCATGGTCTTGGTCGAAGCAGTCATCAGCAAAAATAGAATGGATATGCGGATATGACTTACCTGAGCCTAACGTACTCGTTATCTCTTCGCCGACGGTGCACTATGAGTACGCTGGTAACCAACTTATCCCAAGCGGCCAGCGCATTCGCTGCCGCATACATCGCAAGGCCATATAGTCATGTTACAAAGACCTATGGCACCGATGATTCCTTTGCGTACCACGCGCTTTCGTTCTCGGCCGTGCAATAACTGCTCGTTGAACTCGCAGACGCTGATACAACGTCCACGTTTCACTGACGTACAGCAGTATAGACAGCACCATTGAGCGGTAGACGAAGAGCCTAGTGCTCGGCTTCAGGCTGTGCTTCTTCCACACACGTTTATCAAGACGTCCGAATGTAATACTGGCCTTCGCCACACGAGCTCTCAACTCGCGGTCGACGGACAGATCGGTGGACAGATTGTTGCCCGAGTAGCGGAAATTTGTGCAACTGCCGACAACATCTCAATTAACACGAATCTGCGGTGAAGGTGCACAAACAACACCTCCGCCCGGAGAAGGCTGAAAGAAAAAATGTCCTACATGTGTTGATATCCAGTCAAAACTTGGATGCCGCGGTCGCAAAAGCCGTGACCAATCGCTGTAGTTCGTCTTTGATATGAGCAAACAGCGCGCTGTCATCTGCGAACAGAAGCATGCGCATCGTTGTGGTATGTAACCGGGTTGGGGCGCCAAAACCTCGAATATTCAGCTGGCGCCCTCCGTTTGTTACTCAGTCTCAACACAGTTCTTTCGAGAGTCTTGAAAAGCAACTGTTAACATGGCAGTCAAATATAAGCTGAATAAGGATGGAGCCAGGACACAGCCTTGCTTCACGCCCGTGACAATGTCAAAATTATCAGAGGTAGATCCACACGATTGCACTTCCGCCCTCATGCCCACATGCCGCAATCTAATCAATTTGACGAACTCACCTGGACATCCAACATTACCAAGCACCGTCCACAGCGCCTCGCGGCTCGCGGACTCGAACGCCTCGATGAAGCCGACGAAGGGAGCATACAGAGGTTGGTTGCGCTTTTGGCACTCCTCTTGAAGCTGTCGAGCAGCGAACACTAGGTCAACCGCACTCCAATTCGCCCGGAATCCGCATTGCTACTCAGGAACATTGGTCTCTAAGACATCCAAATTCAGCCCGTTCAGAAGGATTCTGGCTAGTACAGGGCCTGCGCAGCTCAGCAGACTGATGCCCTGATA
>JTDE01001398.1:18528-46528 GCA_014338405.1 Paragonimus skrjabini miyazakii | reverse complement strand
TGTGTGGCCAACCGTTGGCCAGATGTTGGCCAACACCTCGGAGTTGGCCATGTGTTTGCTGGGTTTGGTTGGTATTTGGGTTTAACCAAATCAGATATAGAAGAAGGAATGATGGTTAACACATAACACACCAAGGTTTATACGTACAGAATCGATATAGTAGCACCTACACATCCTGCATGAATAACCCAGTTGGTAGTGATGACAGATGGACAACTACAAGACAGTTTGGTTCAATCGTACTTCATAGAAAACCTGGCCAACAGAGAGTAAATCTTCAGGCTACCGAATCATTTCAACCATCAATTTCAGGCTGAGTAAGTCACGGTGCTCGCATCCTGGAAGACAGAGATATTCCGGAATGGAAGACCAACTGAAAACTCTCTGTAGTACTCTGTGCCAAAATATCACTTACACTCAGACTTTACGTCAGCTGGCTGTCGCATAAGCAACCAATGTCCTGAAAGTATCAGCTGGTTAACTGGCACACTCAATGCCCAACATAACTGGATGAACCTGTATATTTTGGTGGTTTGTGTGTGTGAACTTGTCTAACACTCAGTAGCAAAACTAGGTACTACGTTAATTAGTCGCTTATTGATAAGTACAATGAAACGCAAACATCGGCACCTATATCGGAACGAATCAAAGGGTAGGGATCACTCTACTGAACCAAATGCGCCGAAGTGATCGACAAACACAATAAGTGAGCACAATGACATTTCAGCAAATAGCAAACATGGATGAGGACAAAAACTAGCTCACCCGTCACTAGTGTGTCCGAAGACAAGAGCTAAGATAACGCCCTACGATAAATAAACTTCCTGAACACAGGAAATATAATAAGTATGAGCAAGTATACAATACACACAAACTAAAAATTACACACGCGACAAATAATAATCAGACCCACGGGTTTGCCCGAATGGCCGTTCCGTTTAGGCAAGGAACAAGAGATACTGAAAATTTTGACGACAGAGTCGTTCCACAAATGACGGCAAATGCCGCCAGTTAATATAACGTGATACTTCACACCGGGCAGTGAAGTTACCAACCTTAATGAAGGATATGATACTTAAAACTGGCACCGCAACGTAAACCAGCCCAAAACCTGACAGAGCCGGCTAATGCCATCAGAACCAGTTGAGTTGAATGACTAGCATACCAACTAATCAGCTCCGTGGGAATAAGTGATATCGTAGCGAAAAATCGCTCACAAGAGCAGGATCTTTATTGTCGGATTTGTACGTTTCCACACTATGCATACGCTCGTGTTTATGAGCCGCAATTTCGGCCCACACAGCAGCGAGGTTTGCACTTAAACAGCATGCGCACTTCTGCCCGGTTCTGTGCGTTTAGCTGATGCCTTCTGTCGTGAATTTTTATTTGTCATTTAATGTTAACCCGATTCTCTCGAGTAACGAGTTGTTTAGTCGCTCGTTACGGACTTTAACCATACTTCTCCATCAAGTCGATATGTCTCACTGCGTTGAAATAACTGTTCCCGATTTGGTCAATGGTCACATTATGACGAGTAGTCGCCAGTTATCAACTAACAAAAAGTGTAAGAAGAATAACACTAAATACATCCCCCAAAACACTATCCCTTCATGCTGTTTAAGGGAACCAAGGTAGGAGTAAAACGAGTATCGACAATTATTGCAAAGAGGATATTGTTTCACTTCGAGGAAAATCGCACACAATTGTCAACGGAGTGAGTAACGTCATATGATTTTCAAGATCAGCATTAGTCTTAATCACGCAACTTAAATCCATCCACGTGATCTGAAAGCGAAGATCACATGAAATGAACAAATTCTTTACAAACAGAACGTGTACGAAACAAGTCAATAAGTTAGGTGTTATGGCGTTTCTGGGGCTCATCATCGTGTTAGATCAACAGGTCAGCTGCGTAACTGTAAGGACACAATGGAAACGCAACGACCAGTTTCAGGGTTCAGTCACAGGCGGTGAAATAAAATATAAGCGTGAGTACCGGACAAAACTAGTGAAATAACGAACCTGTTATTCCGTGGGAGCAACCGAAGTAGGGGCAGCCTGTGACTCGATTGCGCAGTCGACTGTGCTGCTGAGGAGTCACTTTGACTGACGGAGGTTGGAACAACCGGAACAGTATACGCTGGAGAATCCACTGCATCCACGTTCGACGGGATGTGCACTACATGATGGACCACGAACATGATCCGCGTGGAGCAGGCGCCTGAAATAAGGACTGTTAACAACAATGCTTGTAGTAGAACACATTTTCATTAATCGCTCAGTCGTTTCATTGACGTTTGGTTAGAGCTGTATAACTTTTGTGATTTGGAGAACTTTGAGTAAATCGGTGTCCATCAACTTGTCCAACTTCACGAACTAGGTTAACTTAACAACGCAGCTATCAGACCAGTGACGTTGTGCGGGTGTTGATCAATTGAACTGCAAAACCTCTTGACCCAGAGGCCTGAGAGTACACCGCTTACATGGTGTAAACTGAAGAACCTATATAGTATGGGTTTAAATTATAGTAAGGACTTTAATGTGTAGCGTGAGAGAGTGGTATCAACTATTGTGCATTTCACGCTAGTCATTGGTCACTACGAGCAGGAGGGTCACTGAACTCCCCTGTTGGAATGGACAGCTGCACACACCAGCTATGTCAGCGGCGTACGGTGGGACTTATGAAGAACCCCTCAGCGATGATGAGTTTGCCATCAGTCGACCCAGAGACGAAGGTGAGAAGCACAGAAAATACCCTTTACCACCAGTAGGGTTAATGCTGCATACCAGCTATCAGTTTTGAGTTCTAATGAGAAGTGAGTTAACTTATGTATTTGCATAGAGCCAAACGTTGTGAAAACCTTACCAGAATATTGCCTATTGCAAGGCGTTAACAGTCGCAAAATACTCTAGAGTTTTTGTGTTTCGTAATCACAAAATTTATTGCAAAATTCTTCCTCAATCGGTCCGTGAGTTTCATGCGTTTATTTCCAGTCAATTCTTGTAATAAAGGCGTGACTTCAATGTTGATATTGACTAACACGTTTGGGTTGTGCACACCTTGGTTCTGAAAATTTCAAAGCCCACCTAACGGCGTAGCTTCTTCGATCAGATCCTGCTACGAATTTGGTGGCCGTTATTTGTCTACGGTTTATTCGAGGACAGTCTGTTCGCAACAACTGGACTAGCTGCAGTTGCAACAGTGTTTTCATTGGCGGACCAAATTGGTATCTGCAGCATATTTCTTCAAAGTTAATGAAGACAACGTCAGCAACGACTTGCAGATCGTAGCAAACTCGAAAATCTTGGCTACAGTGAGCTTAAAACACAAGTAAGCAGTAGATGGTCAAGCTTATTCAGTTGAGTCCTTCAAAACGTTCTTACGTAATCGAACAACTTCGCACGGCTGGGGCTCACAAAAGCGGATGACTCATTCAGTCTTCACTTTTCGGGAGCTGATTGCATGGCCGTGTACGAAAGATAGGACCTGCTGGTTTTGTTTATGTTTCTACCCTTATTTCTAACAGTTTTCATACTAGCTGCTAATTATGCTGCTTTTAACACTTCTACTTAGGTTGAGTAGAAGTATTAACACTAACTGGTCAACAGTTAACTGTTACCTCATTTTTACTTAGAAATTGACGTGATTCATTGTACACACCTGCGGACGTACCTTTGTAATTCAAATAAATCAGCTTTGTTCAATACTTATAATCACCTAAGCATGCGTTTACCTGTACATCAGTGACTGATATGCAGTTTATTCGAACCATCTGCTGCAGTCAGAGAAAGTTGATGCGTGTGGCTAACATCGGCCGCTGGGTATATCTTCTGCAGTACAGGAAACCGCGAAAGCTTTAGCTATTTACTCCACTCCACCATCCATTGTACCCATTAAACCCATCTCTCGAGATGTCCCTTTCTGTTGTATACTGAAATAAAACACATTCAGAACGCAGTTGTTGGACATACATTCGCGGTCTCAAAATCCATCGTATATGTATGCACTGCTTGAAAGCATAAATACATAAAGCGGCTGTATTATCCAGAATAGCATAGTGGAAATAAGTCCCAGCTATCAAATCAAGCTAATATTGGTAAATAAGCACACACCTTTATGTTCATCACAATTTGAGGACGCCACTGATAGAACAAGTTAGGTAAGGAAATCAACGTAATTTAATGCGCTTTGGAAACCATAACCATTTTATGGATCTGTATTCATTCATTGTGGAACTCCCCTCAGGAAACACCAAAGTTCTGACGGCGATTAACTTCTGACTACATTCCTTCGACGCTTCACAGATTCCCATTTTTTATCTTACATGTCTTTTTCAGCGCTCTGTTGCAAAATGGCTTCTTATGGCAAACCTATCTCTATCAACCTGTTCCGTTGGTCATCGCGATTGCGCAGCTTTTGTGTCTTAATTGGATATTATGGGGCGGTATCTATATAATCGTGGCCGTTGGTTCAGACGAGCAATGATCTTATGTCCTGGTTGACAGGCTAGAGATCCGGCTAGGATTTTTGTTACGCGCCGTGTGATGTTCACCCCTATGCTCCGAATGCGATGAGAAACAATGGCTGCTGTTTGTGAGGTGGATCTGCTCTATATATTCAGGATACCAAACTGCCAGCGGCAGTTTCCAGCCAAGTTTTTCTCAGTAAACTCTCCGGAGTGATTTCACTAAGAGCCCGGTCGATCGCCTGGTTGTTACACAAACTTCCCAGCTGGTTGTTCGTCCACTTTTTCTGAGTGACTGTGAAGTGTTTGATAAGTGACTTACAAAAGCACATACGAATGAAGATTATTGGTGGTTTATTGGCAGAGACACATAGAGACACACAAAAGTATTAAGACAGGTTTCCAGGACAGGGCACTATTGGAAATTGCGTGATCCGCGCGGTTCTTTGAGAGGAACGTCAACTCAAGATTGAAGATGGATTGTTGACCTGAGAAGTGGCTTCCGAGTGAAACGGAATAAAACAGTCTATTAAGTGCATACAAGCAACAAGTTGTCGCATTATTTACAGGGTTGCAACTTTCCTCTTCTTATTTTTCTGCGTTAACTTAACTCCTTCGATTAAACAATTTATCTTGGTTTCCTACACGTTATTCCATTAATTAGGCGTTGATTACTATATAACTTAATTTTCCCAGTACTGCTAGAATAAACGTTTTGCGGTATGAAAGTGTATGATTTGTGTACTTAAGATAAATAATCTAGTTTTGCGTCGACCACTCCTATTTTCAAATTGCTTTCTGTTAATTGCTCCATAACTTTCTTCAATTCCCTTGGGAAGCACATTTTAAAAAATCCTTCAAGTTTGTCCAGCTAATTTACTGTAGATTATAATCGTTCAAGAGTAATTTCGACTAGTATAACATGTGAACAACTAACGAAAAATTTTCACCAAAGTCTCTGTAAACTGGTAGAAATGGAAGCGAAAGTGATAAAAATAATACAACTTCCATTGGAAGCTGAGACTTGCATTGGTTCTCAAGGCCGAATTACTATTTACAGATAGCAAATAAATCAAACTTTAATTTGAAGCCTGCAGTAGTTTACTTTATCTATCGACTTATAAGCTCGTTCCTTTTGTTTTCTAGGACCTCCAAGCAGGATCACAGTCAAAAACGTAAACTGGATAATTTTCCGCTCACATGTCCTTTACTTACTGCTAGAGGAAACCGCTACTTGTGATTAATTGCAATGAACATACTGACGAAGGAATAATGTCACCGTTTTGATGGTGGCCATGAAGTGTATGTTAATGCAACTGTTGATTGCACTTCCTGAGAGAACACAGGGCGAGAATAATGTTTTTCACTATGGTGGTTTGTCAGTTTACGTGGCTTCTGTCTATCAGTAAGAGACCGAGCCTGTGACTCCAAAAATTGAGAAATCGTTTGGTCGGCTTTTGCATAGAGGCTAGTTCTCCCGAAAAATAGTCGTAGTCAGCCAGTTCAGAGATTCTTGACAGTTTCTAGACACGAACAGCGTGCGAAAAGAGCACTTTATCTTTAAGGAAGTAGTTCTCTAGCTTACTTCCGGGATTTTAAAAGTCTATCTACCATTTAGCTAAACGATATCACCATTTTATTCCATGGTATTCAGACACTTCTCAGCTATTCCAGTTTTTTTCTGCAGCACAGGGGTCATCGTTAAGCAGCAGTTTGGTGGACAACATTTTAACGGCTTCATTCATGAAGTCGCTAACGATAAGGTCCTCCTCAATACGGCGTGGGAGGCGTTTTGTTGTCACGCCAGGAACAGTGTACAATTCAGTTAATGATGGCATATATGACGAACAATCGAACCAAATGGAGCATGCACTGAGTACTTTTTGCACCAGTGTAATTCTTTTCACATGTATACAGTCAAACGTGGGAGGTAGCATTATGTCTATCGTTCTTTTGGAGCACGCTATCGAATGGGTACCTGTGAACCAACCGAGAAAATTCTAACGGATCACGTGGATGGTACAACACACTGCCGGGCCACAAAAGGAAGGCAGTACGGTGGTATCAACTGTGAATCCGAGAATAAGCGCACACAGGACTAGGCTGAATACGTTGACAAAGACTGTCAAACGATGGAAGTTTTATGTCGCATTATGGAACGCAATTTTTATATTACTCTATGCATCAGTTAAAGTTTGTATAATCGACTATGATAACCCAGTGTGACACCGAGGGAATGGAAGCTGGATCTCTCGCGATTAATATACGCCCTGCCTATGCCAACCGTGTTGATGGTTCCAGCCTCTTTTCTGTTTAGATGGGCTTGACGACACACCAAAATAAATATCACAGCGTGTTGCGAAGTAAGCTCGATGGAAGCTGCAGCTGCCTCATCAAGCCAGCCTTCCGAGTCCATGCTACGGGATACTTCAGGGGCGCAGGTACAACAACGTAAGCAGAGGACAACTCTTGGACCCAACCAATAACCGGTGAACAGCCAACAGCATCCACATGACTAAATTGGTCAACCGCTCTTATGTCTTATTCGTCTACCCATTTGGTCGAAATTTTGCCCTGGCAACGGGGACATCGTTGTGTTACTGGCTTTTGGTCGCTATAAGTACCGCAGTATGCACACTTTGCTTAACTTAATCAGAATCCACTTTGTTTCAGTTTTTCTAAACTCAAAAACTGTGTTGCTCAATTTGTTATGAAGCGGTTTGTCACTTGTCAGGTGAAAATGTGAGTGATTTTGTTGATCATGATTACTAAAGTTGAGTTTAGAGACTTAGATGAGGATGACGCTTTTTTTCCATATATACATGTGGTGTGGTTTATGATCGTGTTCACGATTTTACTGCTGACCCTTTTTATTGATGTCCAAATTGTCGACGGTGATGATCACGATGAACTTCGTGAGCAATATGCCGGCGATGACGACACTGATAATGCAAGCGGCCAGAGTGACGTAGGCTATGGTGACAATTGCCACAGTATCACCGTTGTCTTTGGTAATGTTCACAATAAAGTAAGAAATAACATCCCTGCTGACAACGATGTTTACATCATTGTAGTCATGTCAACATAGTCATCGCCGTTTACAATGAATAACAGTGACAACTATGAGGACAGTGACTATTTTCAACAAGATTACCAGTACGTTTATTACGAGCAAGATCGTGATGACGTTGACGGTGTGGTGTCGATCTCGGTTTGTCAGAACCGTGGTTTACGTCCGCACCGTTTACTTAATTTACATATGACGATAATCAGGTTTTCCCCCTAACATGTCTTTGTTACTCGTGATTCAACTTCCATTGGAGTTTTGCCGTTTATTGAACCCGTCAAACTACCACGAAGTGATTGCTGACGGGCTCAATAACCGAGAATTAAATGATCCAGATAACTGATCAGTCTTATTTCTCATATCAGATGGATAGGTTATGTGGATTTTGGAAAGGTTTTCTCGTTTTGATGTTATACGTTGGTGTGCTATTCGGGATACGCGATCGCTGCCAGGTAATGCTTTTGTGTATAGCGACTCAAAAGATTGTTGTGGGATTCTTTGATACTTTAATCTGTTCATTTGACTTTCAGTGTAATGTCCAACTTTTTGTTCAATATACACTTGCTTTCGTAAGGTTAATAGTTTAAGGAAACAGTGATGTTCGTCAGAATGGATTTAATTAAAGACTGTTCTGAAATGCGCCAACTTGCCTACCCTGACCTGTGTCGTAGTTGTTGTGACCACCTGAACATCCTATTCAGTTGAACCACTGCCATCTGAGTGTCTGAAGCAATGCCCTTATGATATCACCACTACCTAATTAATTATGAGCATTCAGTGATCAGAATCAGTAAACGTGCCTGTTTTTTCACGTTTGCACGGGCAGCGCACCGGTTTGCCCGGTCATCGTATTTTTGTTAGAAAACATTTTTTGACGGTACCGCCACTTGTATCAATTTCCAGTTAACTTCCCTCACACGTGTCAACGTGTGCAGAAAATTTGGCACTGCTGTGAAGCAATGAAATGATTGCAGGATTCATGAGGCCGATAATGTACCTTTGTTCATATGAATTTGTTCTTCCTCCCGCTGGACAACGGCCTCACCATCAGCCGCGACTGGCTGTTGACAAAGGACCATATGGCTGGTAGAGCACATTTATCAAACCAGCTTGAACAGCTGTCTGACCATAATAGTTGATGGACCCAAATCTCTTGGACAATTTTTGAAGCAGGAAATATAGCATGCGGTACGGGGATATATGGGTTGAACAAACGTTGGATCTCAGAGGAAACCCCAGAGTTATTGGAATTCAGACGCAACACTCCTCCTGATAGTTAGTCTAACAAGTTTACGTGGAATATCTGTAGGAAGCTTGAACGTGAACTAAAGGCTGATGGTGAGGCTTAGTTAATTTATAAAGTGAATAGAATAAAAACCGCTTCTGCTTTAGGAACAAGGGTAAACTCTTCAACATGTGCCGTGCCACTGGTTTCAGATGACCGTCTGTCAGTGGAGTCACCGAGGTGAATGGCACGCTCATCTATAATGAGTCCAGAAAGTTCGAGCCGTGTGTATCAACTAAGCTGGCCACCTGTTCGTTACGGATTGCCATCAGAAACTTGTAACTTAACATACTGGTTGAGAGATTTCAAAGAAGGTGGGAAGCCGTTAGCTGAGACTGAGGCACGGTTATTTCGACTTGTGTGGACGACGGCGACCATCCGTACGTGCTGCATTCATTCGATAATAGTTTCAACATATAAAAAAGCCATCAGTGTCTCTTGCGAGAACTTTAGGGGAATTAGTTTGACCCCAGTTATTTTTGGGGTTCCCACCACTATTAAACTTTGTCGACTCTGCAGGTTGAGGCAAACATTTGGGAGGAAAAAGCACGGTCTCGCAGGGTTTTGAATAGGAATATACAGACCAAACGTTTACCCGTTTTAAACTCTGGAGCAGCTGGTGTGCATTGCCGGTCAACAATCGCCGTATGTCTCGACTGTAAAGGTGAGTTCGGTTTGGCAGATGGGACTACACCTTTACAGTCACTTAACCGTACGGGCGAACAGACTGTCGGCACGCCATTCCCGCATTACAGCTCAGGTTAGGGTTTACGGTTGGCCGCCTGACAGTTTCAGCACCAGGAGCGGGGTACGTCAACGTTGTCCAATTTCGCTATTCTTGTTCACTTTCGTGATGGACGATTTAATAGTGAATTTTCCCTTGCAGTCACAAGCAGCCGGTGTGGGTCTTCTATCTGGTGGAGGACTGGCTAATCTTGATTACGCTGACGACGAGGTGTTGCTGTCTGACGCTTACCAAGCAGCACAAACAACACTGGATGCTATTTTGCGTTCCGCTAAACGCCTTGGAATGCGTTTTTCGGATTCAAAGTTCGAAGTGTTTCTGCGCGATTGGTCTGAATACGCAGATTCAACGCCAGATAATGGGTCATGCAGAATGCTGACCGGTGTGTTCACCCGAATGCTGCGTCAGCAACGGCGGTGGTGGTGTAGGGAATGAAACAGAGGTGCGTATCTTTGGGCTTAGGGCGGTGTTCACTAATATGGGTCACCTCTGGCGATAGGGCAGTATCTCCCTTTTGCTTAATGGTGGCGTATTTAAGGCGACACCGAAAACCGTATTGCTTCACAGCAGCCAAATTTAACTATTCTGGATGAAAGGTATCAACTGTCCTCAGTTATTTGATTACCAAATTCTGCGTTCGATTACCCGTATCGGGTAGCATCAGCAAGTAAACGTCGAAAATGTTAAGAGGCGGGTGTTTTGTAATGATTGTCAAAGAAGTTCTTTTCTTTCGTTCTCACAGTTGCACAGTCTAAGATGTCTAGGTCTTTTACTCGAAATGTTAGTTAGTCGTCTGCTACACCGTGCACTGTTTACCGACGCTGCGGTCAACTGGTGTATGGTGCGAGAAAGACAGATGTTGGTCTTTTGTAAGGAAGTGGAAACGTTAACCAAGGGGTGGAATACTTTACATCGGATTTGCCTCTCTGGCTCGGACCCTCACGATTCACAGAGTCAGTGGCTTGAGTCGTTATGTGAGATAGCGGCTACTCGGTCTTACTGGCGTAAATGTTGTCGTTGTTCGACCGAGTTATCTCTGGACTGAGTGCATTTAATGACGCGGACTGTGAAATGCGTAAGGAAGCTCTCTTTCTGTTGTAGTCTTAGTTTTACCTACAGCTTCGTTGTTTTGTGTGCAATGTGTAGGCACTTTGATGTTGAAGGTTTTGATAAAGTTATAATCACAGTAATTTGTTCCGTTACCGTCCACTTCCTTTTCCCCCTTTTCCTGTACAATGCTTGTTTTTTTCTTTCTCCGTGTTCATGTGGTAGTTAATTGTTAGCGTGAGCCACTAATACATTGTTGTCTATAATGATGATAATGAAGAAGATTTCCGATGCTCTCGCATTGTTGTCGGTTAACGAAAGGTGTCTCATTGCTAACGCTTCGTTCTTCCTATCAGGCTTTATTATCAGATCTGCATTAGGTTGCAGCAAACTTGCTATTCTCCGTCGCATACGTTATATAACCAGCGCATCTAGCTAACAAATCACATTACGCTCTTGCTGGGGTTGAATAATGGAATATAACTTTGAAATTACTCGGTCATTTTCCCTGACGGTCAGTCAACGAATTTGATAAAGTTGGTCATACTACTTCTTACCGCGTCAAAATACAACAACCAATTTGGCTGACCTTCATCTTTTTCACGTATTATCCTCGACGCTTAACCCTGATATCATACGGCATCTCAACTTTTCTTTATTCTGCAGGAGATTTTCCCAAGTATAATATTGAAAAACGATTGACCCTGACCCTGACGAACCATTTGGCTGTTTAAAAAATCAGCTACAAGTCCACCAATGAATTCAACGAAAATGCCGGAATGGATGTCATTTCACGTCCTATGACAGACTACGTGGGTAGGTGGGTTGCAACAACTTGACAGATTGTATCAAATTGATTCCAAACGTAAACCTAATGAACTTACATTAAGCCACCTTTCCAATCTTCCATGCTAAACTTATCTTATGGTAATCAGCAGGACAAACTAAAAGTGTGTTCCCGGGAAGCATACATTAAACGATTTTCGCAAAATGTTTAATTAGAAGATATATAGCTTCCTCGTTGGATGTAACTTAACTTGGAGTTTGTTCACCATTATATCAGGAGAGAACAGGCGCAAATTTTGCCCACCAAAATGACTTCATAGAATTAAGATAGCTTTGGAGATTATCAACCGTTTAGCATGAGTGATGTCTGTGACAAAATGAGTAGCGGTTAGTTTCCATCCGAACGTATACTTGATGTCAAGCTCGACATCGAAGCGTACTTCCATAGTATGAGGTTCATCCTGCTCAATCAGTAATGTAATGTGCGACCGAAACCAGCAGGCGCGCACTAGATGAACTTGAATTGGTGACGGAGCGTGCTGCTGTGTTGTCAGTGCTGTCTTAGTTATCGTTTGTGTAAGTCCTGTGCATAACCTACTGGGCCTTTGGCTCATGCTCGTCTCTTGTGGTATCCTATTACAGGAATTGTTGGAACCCCTACTTCGGAAGAACGCTGTCTCTTGGTGTCTCCACATTGCCCCAGATTTGGTCCTTAAGTGTAACTGACAATCGGAGAAGAAACAGCCAGCTTGCATGTTACAGTTATTACCATCGAAGGACAAACCTTTTGCTACTTTAGCAGCGCAATTTCCTTGGCAACCTTGCGCTATGGCTACCACCGATGAAGACACTACTGTAGCGTCCACAGCCTGAGAGTGTTTGATGAAACTATCCATCGTCTACGGAGTAGCATTCAAGAAGAGTCAGTTGGCTGGCACGTTTACGAGAACCTGATGAAATTGGCATTTTGTGATGAGCATAACCGATATGCTTTGTTTCCTTCTGTTATGCAATTGTTTTACTATTCCAATATCCTGCACAATTGGTTGATACGTACAATTCGATAATGTAGGTTGTGTTATTATATCTAGTTTTGTTTTGCGATTCTCATACGTTAGATCGTTATCCTATATGGTTCAATTCTGATCACAACATTTGGCGTCGCGTTTTCGTGCTATTAGAATAATTACTGAAATGGATTGATTATCCACTAATTCAAATGCTAGAAAAGTGGTAGATTACTTGGAGAGGTTTGACGTCTGGTGCCTCACAAAACCTGATTTGAACGAGAAGAAGAAGGTTGCTTTCTTTCTACATTTCATCGGCATGGAAGTTTTGGCCGTCGTCAAAAGCGTGGTCTTCCCGAAGCCACCGACCAATTGCTTTTATCTTACGTTAAAGAAAATTCTCCTCCATCACTTCGAACTGGTGAATTTTGTGATAGTCGGAATAACCAAATTCATTGCGTTAATTTGGTCTGAATTTCAATCGATTCGTGATTTTGTCTTACAGTTGCAAACACAAGCAGCCAGGTGTAAATACTGTAACCAGTTAGAGGATCTGTTACGTGATCGGCTGATTGCAATATTAACTTGCCAGAGCTATAACAATTGCTTCCCTTAAATCATGATCAAAGATTCCAGATCATTTGTAATGTGTGTGAGCAGTATGAGGATGTAACACAAGTTAAAAAGACTACTGAGGTTCTGTGCAATTATTCTGAAGGCAACAATCCAAGGACGAAACAAGATAACACATTCAAACCGCGTACTGATTTTCGTGATTTGAGACCATCCGTTCAATTTTCTACAGCAAGTAATGCAAATCCAGTTCTACATCAATTTGGGAAATGCGCATCTTGTGGACGCAATCATTCCTGGTATTCATGTCTACAAAGACAGGCAAAGAGCTTAGGCTGTGGCAAAGTTGCTCATATTCAATCGGTATGTAAGTCGAGATGTTCATGTCACGACAAATTCTTATTCGAATGTTCAACCATTAACTGATAACATCTGTTTTCTTTCTTAATCTAATTTGTTCCAAAATACTTTTCCAGTTTTTGAAATGTTAGTGTCTGCCTCTGACAAATATCACAATTTTATCGTTGACACCGGTAGCGTTGAGTCCAAAATTTATTATTCAAACCTAGCTGTATTTTGTCCTGATACGGTTCTGCAACCCACACAAATTAGTATTCGTGGCATCACTGGTCAGTTATTGCCTTCTGTAGGCTGCTGTACCGTATCAGTGAAGTTGCTCGATACTAGCTCTATTGGCTGTCAACTTTAAGTATCAAGCTCAGGTCCTTCTATTCTTGGACTAAAAGTTTTACAACTGCTACATTCTGACGTTTCGCTACTGGTATCGGTGAAAGACGTTGATATTAGACGACTTATACTGGAATGTTTAAAGGCCACAGGGGGAATGCGAATACCGAAGGTAAAGCTTGAAGCTTCGGGGGACCCAGTCTTTTGTAATAGACAAATCATCCCATTTGGTTTGAGAGAACCTGTGCGCAACGAATTGCAATTCTTGTGTGATGAAGAACTGATAGCGCCTTTTGACTCATCAAACTGGGCGACTGCAATAGTGACATCACTAAAAGCTGACGGAATTACACCGAGAATTTGTGGTGACTACAGATTATCGTTGAATACACGTCTACTACAACGCACCTGCACAACGGAAGAACCGGATGACCGACTGTATCGTTTGTCAGGTTCTGTGATCTTTTCAAAAATTGATTTAAAGTATGCTTACCTACAAAT
The DNA here is from genome assembly GCA_014338405.1 of Paragonimus skrjabini miyazakii. Classification (NCBI taxonomy): domain Eukaryota; kingdom Metazoa; phylum Platyhelminthes; class Trematoda; order Plagiorchiida; family Troglotrematidae; genus Paragonimus; species Paragonimus skrjabini miyazakii. The sequence continues at coordinate 32,364 of JTDE01001398.1, read as the reverse complement.
ACCACTTGCTGAAGTATTCGTTAATTTGACTGTGATCACTACATCATTCGGACTGTATCGATACAATTTTCTACCATTTGGTTTAAACGTTTCGCCAGCTATATTTCAGGATGTCATGAAACAATTACTAAATAATTAGATGGTATCGAAACCTATCAAGATGACGTTATTGTTCATGCTCCTAGTGAACCCACCCATGATCATCGCCTGCTTCTCCTGTTAAAACGATTTTCTGACCTCAACATAGCCATCAACCCAAACAAATGTAATTGTGAAGAGTTTTCTTTCTCATGCTTTGGTTACATTGTTGATTGCAATGGTTTCAAACCAGATTTACAACGCTTAGCACCATTGGTGAATGCACCGTCACCCACTATCCTTCATGAACTCCGTTCTATTCTGGGTACAGCCCATTACTACTCCCGTTTTATTCCGATATTCATTCAATATGCCACTCTTTTGTTTGACATGTTATTCATCAACAGTTTTTCTCGGTCCACTAATCACGCAAAATGCTCCATACTCTGCTTCACCATTTTCAAACTACTGCTGTTATAAAACCGTTTACTGCCTAAGATTATTCAACTGTAATTACCGATGCATCTCTCACTGGAATAGGTGCGGTTCTTGAATAGTGTGGAAAACCTGTTATATACATTTCACGTCGTCTGTCTAAAGCCCAACCTTGCTATTCCCAGACCCAATGTGAAGCCACTGGAGCATATTGGACTGTTAAGAGACTTCATAAATACCTTTTTGGACTCGTATTCACTATTGCAACGGACCATAAAGCCTGAAAATTTTTGTGTCATCCCAGCAAATCGCTGGAAATGTCATCTGCTGCCACGGTGCAACGCTGGAGCATTGCCCTCAGTTCCTACAAATACACAACCAAGCATCGTAGTGCAAAAGCTATTTCTCATGTTGATTACCTATCCCGATGTCCGTCGCTCCACTCAAATTCTGACAATGCTGACTGTCTACTAGTTCAACAACTGCCAGTAAAAAGATATGCACTTGTGTGCGATATTCGTGAATTCTTTGGTGCTATTATGTCTTCCTTCAGACGTGGCTGGACATAGCAGGAGCGGCGTAGGTTTCCAGCATTTCACTTTCGCAGTGTAAGTTTGTTTATTATTGTGTTTTGATGACCGTGTTATAATTCCACCTTGCGAACTCACATTCCCGACATTTGGGAGTTGATAAGATGAAGTCGCTTGCACAATTACCTTGTTGGTGTCCGAAATTAGAAACAGATATTGAACACATTGCCAAGAATTGTACGAAATGTATACATAAGATTCATGCGAAACAATCACGATGGCTTCCGTGGCCTGCTACGTTTGAAACATTTCAGAGAGTTCACGCTGATTACTGTGGCCCTTTCCTGGGGGAATACTATGTCCTAATGATTATTGATGCTTATTCCAGATGACCTGAAGTTTTTCTCACTTCATCAATGAGTGCAGACTTTACACAACATGCGTTGAGAGAACTATTTTTCGCGAGGGTGTACCTGCTGCTTTGGTCACCGACAATGGTACTCATTTCGCTGCCAAGTCTTTAGAGGAATGGATTGAAGGATTTCGATGTCGGCAGTTGTTCACCGCTTCGCGACATCCACAATTCAATGGAATTGTAGAAAATTTTGTACCGACCCTGAAGTCTGCCACTGCTTTACTAACACTGAACTCACTTGTGGAACTTGATCGAGGGATCGATGGTTTTCTCATGCAGTACGGAAATGTATCACATTCGGTAACTGGGAAGAGTCTCGCGATTATTCTCAAATCTCGTTCTCTGCGTACAAGTCTTGACTGTGCAAAAACATCAGATGTCACATTTTTCAATGGCAACGATTTACGTCCTGCTAATGGAATAGTTCTTTTCTCCCACGGTAATCGCATGGTTAATATTTTTGACTTGGAAGACCTTTCCTGCAGTCGAAGACATGTTGGTCAGGTTGGGTTCAATTCTGGTGGTCTGTCTGTTAATGAAAATCCTCTTGCCTCGAAGTCTAACGAGTTCTTTCAAGATAATCCTGTTGCATTGGTAGCAACTGACGTTCTCGAAGTAGAGGCTATTCATGAAGTAGACGGAACATTTGAAGAAAATCTGAGCGTTTGAAATCAAAACCACTACGGAACCGCAAATATCCGCACACTCATTCAGGGTGCGGCGGATGTGACGAACGTAACTGACACGCGTTGTCTCCTTCTGTTATGCAATTTTTTACTATTCCATTATCGTGCACAATTGGTTGACACGTACGATTCGATAATAGACATTCTATGTTGTTATGTTGAATTGTGTTTAGCGACTGGTATACGTTCCATCGTTATCCTATATAACTCAATTCTAATTACTACACATTAGTGATGGTGGGTTCGCTAATGAATGCCACAAATGTGACCTCGTTATCAAGCATTCCATGGTGTTTCTACAAAAGAAGTGGTGCTGTAGTCAATGGTTTTCTGAACTAATACGACGCCGTTTTGGCCATTCGATACTTTAGCGGGCACGGTTGACGTCAGTCAAACTAATTTCCGTCCTTTGAAGGGAGATGGTCATAGTTGCTCATGATTTTCTGTGTTTCGATGGATACGTTGTTTAAGGAACGGTTCTTCCAAGTTACTAATTTGCGGGTTAACTGAGGGTTTCTACATGCCCAACTGGTTTTGACCGCATTACAATTATCCTTTTAAAACTCGATCAAAGACGGATAAAATGTATGCAGTCAAGTGCCAAATCTGTTGCTTGTGCAGCAACAAGAAAAGTCATTTTGCGAAAATTATGGAAGTTACCAAGTGGTTCAAGATTTCCTCAAGCAAATAGCCTATTTATGAACTGGCGCACTTGAAACTACTGAGCACAATACAATAATTACGTTGAGAATAATTGAAGTATGAGTGAACTTATCGGACATTTACTGTAGATTTATTTTGGCAATATTTATGACACCCCTAAGGAGCAAACCGCTTGAATTTATCGCTTGACTTTATTGTTTTAGAATCTGAAAACGGAAAACTTAACTGACTGGCTGGAAGCCGTTTCAGATTCAAGTCTCTCAAATTATTTGAAGCTTGTTTGTTGATAGGACAGACAGTTAACCTTATTTTCGAAGTAGAAATAGTGCATAACATATCCATTATTGAACCACTAAAAACCGACGGTGTTACTAAGTTCACCACATTGTAACTCACGGGGTTTTCGGTCCTGGAAACTGTGTAGTTTATTATCATTTTACCAGAAAATCCTCAGAAAGGAGTGAAGTTCTTTGTTAAGGCTCGCTGTGAGGTATTTTGCATTTTTTATATCGGTTTTCAAAGATTTCAGGTTCAGCGTGGCAGTTTTGTGATGAAAAGTGTGGAGTTTCTACTTGTCGCTTTGTTCGCATGTTCGAGCCCGCGACATCAAAAATACACCAAGTTTCAGTAATGACCATTCATACGGCAAATGCTTCCAGACTGACAATAGTGAATGTCAGTGAAACGTGCTATATTGTCGACAGTGTTCACGTACGTTCTTCAAAAAATATGAATGTCACTTTCATATTATGGTTTTGCCATCCGGTAAAACATATTCGATATGACGACAGTCGTGTTCCCAAGTTGAGTCACCACTACTTAGTGGGATAGACTGTGATGGTTAAACCCAAGAAGCGTCGAACCTAGTCTACTCCACGTAATAAACTATCAGTGTTTATGCCATCTTTAAAGAGAAACATGTGATGAGCCGTTGCAGGAGTTTTCAATTCACTAGCGACTACTAACGTTAAGAAATTTATGTTTCATCTTTACAAAGCGCCACAGCAATAACCCCAGTGGTAAGCAGTTTCAATTTCTACGTGAATGAATGAAGTGAAATGGTAAAATGCTCTCATGCAAAATTTTGTCTGAAATTTGACCACTGTTTTTACACAGAAATGACGGTGTTGAAAATTTGGTGTTGACCACGACAATTTTCAAATTTGTGGTCTACTTGGTTGAGAACATCTTTAACCTCGATTTGAAACACGTATCGAAACATTGCATGTATTCATTTATAGGCTTTCTGTTCCCGAATTGCTGAAATACCACAACCAAAGCTCAAATGTTTCGTCGTTGTGTTTCATCAGAAACCCATGATTCTGCGACATCCGGAAAACCACAGTAACGTATGCGCAGCCTAATTCAGGACTACCTGGTGAAAAAGTGGACTTGTGAGTACGACACAAATGAGGCGCTGCGGTGAATAGCCGTGACTATCTGGGTACCATCGACAGGAAAAAAACCATTGCGCTCTTCATAGTGCCACTGTTGCATCAGCTATTTTGCGTTACGTTGAGTCGTTGTATGCGTGAAAATGAGTAACGTTGTATAATGTCTTGAAACCGGCAACCTCTGTTATTCTGTTTTACTCCCCTCTTCACAGTATGCTTTGACCTACACATTGATATGTTTTTTATCTTGAAAGCGAAACAATTCAGTTGGATTTCACCGTAGCGGTATCTTTCATCATGCTCAACAATGCAGTAAAGGCGGAATACTGTTGTACCAAGTGATATGACACCCACATTGGGTTGAGTGAATTCACTAGAGGTGATGTCACTATTCGGTTTAGACCGATTACTTGCAATAATAATTATCAAACCTACATAGCGTTCAAAGTTTGGTACGCAAACCTGTTGCACATGTGCTCCCATTGCGTCCTCGTACTGGTATCGAAATAAAAGAGAATGCTGGAAGACTCTTTATTATGCTAGGTGCAACTAAATCAAAATGGGGCAAAAATGACTACTCACAGGACTCATTGTAATGAGCGCAATTCCTTAAAGCACAACAGAGTGAAATCCGTAAATACGGCAGATAAGTATGTGAAAAGTGTTGAATACAGCATGCATCTGTCGTATGGCAGAAGTTCCCATTTCTCTTGTTATCCGTACGTCCAACGCAAGCAAAACAGACACCAGAGAGTATATGTCAACGAAATTTGGTTTTGGGGACTGGACCCTACAACGGAAGACCAGAGATATCCGCAATGAAGTAAACATGTGCATATAGTATTGAAATTTGTAATCTATAAGTTCGTTTGGGGAAATCCACAACATTAATTGAAATCATCCATAGAGAGATTTCGCTTGTTCACCACCACTCCATCGTTTGTTTAGCATGTTATCGATAATCCGTGGTATTAAGTCCGAACGTTATGTTGTGAGTTGTCGGTAAGGTACTCGAACACTTCGTGCAAACTCAATCAACTCACCAGTAATTTTTGATGCTAAAACTGTCAAAAGCACTTTATGTTTTCAGGTCATTTTTGGACCTCCTCTGTGGTGTGGTTGCATGGGAACGCAAACTGAAATATATGTAAGCCAGTTGCCACAAGTGTGTAAAATCGGTAGAAAAATTACGTCACATGTGGTAAACTACCAGTCAGTTGCTGATTCCATCACTAAATTTACAGGCACTTTGATATTTCGTTTTGAATGCTTCACCTATCATTGGAGTGATAAGCGAACGTGCTTAAATATCGAATCGTCAGCGCACATATATGGTAATACTATACCATGTTAACCACGGTAATATCATAATTGCCCAAAGAAAGATCGTCGTGCACATCAAATTCAGTCCTTCTGGCAAACATTTAATTTGCTTGGTCACACTAATCAAATGATCCATCAAATAACCAACATAATCCACATAAGAATAGGATGTGGACGTGTACACCAAGTGCTACATTCAGGAACATTATGCTTCCCTCTGAGAACCTAAGTCAACGAGGTGGTTGTAGTGATCACAGCTAGCAACCTATGTTTGAAAATCCAATAGAGCCGGAAAGTGACAAATGTTGGTACACTGCCAGTTTTAAATTACCAGTGGGTTGACTCTGACCATCAGTCCACGATAGCAACCCAGACATCACGAACTATGACGCCAATAATCTGGGTTACCCTGCGAAAGAAACAGACGCTTTGACTTAATGGCAACGAAGCAAACACTCCGGTTGTTGAACTAACAACAATTTTGCGTATGCAGTGGGTGGATGCGTCGTAATGAGAGGTACAACAATTATTCCTGTGGTACACCATTTATTACACGTTCCATACTTTTACACGACAGAGGATCAGTTTCAGCTGACCAACGGTTTTAAGTCTGAAAACAGAAAAGCCAATATGATTTCAGATCTCCCTGCTTATTTTGCCTTAGCCTTGTGTTATACTAGGGGTGGTGATTGCGTTGCATGATCCACGCAGCTAACAGAGTTCAACGCAGAAAATACTTGTCCTCATATATTATTTGCCATTGTAAGACTTAATTGTGTGAGCTCGGATTTGTCCATCAATTAACCATTGTTAGTGGATTTAGTGAAAGTTCTATCAGCTCACCCGCAGTTCATCAAAATTGGTAGGCATTCTGTTTGAAGTAAATAGTAAACCAGTGTTTTGTTAACACTGGTGCTTGGATAAGTATGAGCGCCGTGCTTAAAAACAAGATATGTGTAACGTTAGACTAAAAATTTAGTGTGGTAGAAATAAGACAATAAAACAATCAAGATCTTTGATTGTATGAAACCGTTCAACGGAAAATAGTTATGCGATAACAATGCGAATTCCTTAAAATCGTTTGTTTAATGCATTCAACAAATCATTTCGAAATAGTGGTCGCCGAATCTCAGTTTGATTCTAATTAGAACACCGATTTAATACTGTTCCTTGATAAACCATATCATGAACATCATTGAAGAGTGACTTAAATATAGGGATACTTAGAAGTCTTACATCGTTTTAAAATGGCAAAATACCTTGGTAAAAACGATGCATGCGTAGCTTGATTACCAGTCAGTTTGTTTGATACTTATATATACGATTTAGCATTATATTTACTGAAACTCGTCCGACTTACTGACTATATTTTTCTTCAATTCTTTGGTAATAATGATAAAGTTGTGATCAGCAAGATGCCTGTGTGGAGTGAGTACACGATGCCCTAGTCAACTTACTGTACTCTGACTTGAAAGGGCAGAGTAGGACTGGTGTGGACACTCATTTTCAAAAGTGGTCACTTTTATTCATTCTCGCACGTCGTTCGCAAGTAAACTATTGTAGCATGTTATACTACCTCATTATCCTGAATCACTAAGATGATGTTCTCCTTTTTAGAAAAATTGCTTAAACTTCACTCACTACTTCAAAAAATTCACCAGGAGATTGTGATATACGCTGCATGCAACAGACGGTTAAATATTTTACCAGAGGGATGAGTAAGCGGAAACGATCATTTAGGCAGTGATTCCTCCTGTGCAGAACTGGATGCTACCGGCCTTTCTGTACATTTTTCACGGCTGGGTTGGCGATTTTTCCATCATATATGATGATTCTCAGAATCGTACAGATTGAATGCCTAAAGTTTGGGTATCGTTAAAATGGTCCTAAATAAACATTCCAGTATAACAAATTCAAACCAGGATCATACAATTCGCGTCGCTTTGAATAAGTCAAACTGGACATCTTTGTTGCAGGATTCACTTCTTCAACACGTATGACGACACCTTCATTTCATCTTTATATAAATGTGTTCACAAACTGAAATGTACTGAAAACGAGCCATATGACATAGCACCAGTTAATTTAAATATCACTTTTGAAACGTTTTTGCAGTTACTTCTGTACCGCTTGAAGGTCATCAATACAACCAGCCACTTAGGCAATTGGTAGATGTTCACAAAACAAACGGCACGTAGGAGCTAATGGTTTACCTAAAAACGACAAGTACAGCCAACTCAAGGTCGATAATATGGTATCTGTTGGTTGCGATCTACGTTTTAGTTCATGCTTTTATACCTACTTCCGAACGTATCGAATATGAGATAGGCAATGTGATGGAAGCGGAACATTCTGCGGAATGTTCCAGTCGTGGGATTTTGATAAGTCTGGCCACGACGTCCTTGTACAGCTGAACTCCTTCACGCAACTGCTATCCCTAGCTCGTAACCTAGGTTGAATTTAGATACTTGTGTATTATGACGGCTTGGAATACATTCGAGGATGGCACAACTCAGTAAGCCACGTCGGGACAATGCTTGCTTTGTTGTCGTAGTTGATCAGCAGCATTGTTCACGTAGATAGTGATTAAATAAGAAAGACAGACAATTCGCAATGTTGGCGAAGGTAGTACTTGGTTTTAATTTTGAATTAGTATAAATAATCTTTGGGTGAGCGGGTTGAGCCCATGGACTTGGGGTTACAATGTCTGGGTTCAGATAGAGGTGAACTAGAGTTTGGGCTAACGGTTTACCCATACCTCAGAACAGTATATTGGGCAATGCCAAACATTATCACCAGATCTTTGGAAAAGTGAAATTTCCGCCAGGCTTTGTAGTTTTGTTTCTCCAGTCGCGATCCTCATTTTGGGTATGTCTTAATTGCAGAATTTGTGTACTTTTTATGAAGGTATACGCTGCGGTTTTTAATAAAGACTAATGGCAAAACGGCATCATTCGCAATATTTTCAGTAAATCACCTTCCAGTAGGTATAGCGTACGTTCATTTTAATGTTGCATGCACTTTCGTCCATGATATATATAAGAATTTTGAGGCAAGTATTGATATACGATGGCAGTGGAAGCCCCGTGTACATTTGAAGAGGAGCCATTAGTTGCAATAATTCCGTTACGAAACTTCATTTGTTGTAGTAGTATAAAGCTATGTTACCGCCGGTTGTTCACATCATACCCAGCTTATAAATTGTTCACAAAATATAATGGTTTCTGAAATGCTTTGTACAAGAGTGTTCCGCTCAATGTTCAACTAGCTTTTCCTAAAAACAGCGTAAAGACTTATCCCCATTGTTACCTGTTGGGAAGATTGACAGCAAAAACTTCAGTACGGATTGTGCGTCTTCGACCACTAGACTACTTCCACTTTTGTCTAGGTTAATTATCAATATTGACATCTAAGGATCTTCACTGGGGAAATGCAGGCTATTTTTGTTTGGGTGATTGAAATTGTGCAACGTCTTACAAATTGCTCTCGAATAAATATCTGTTCCCAGGGAGGTGACTGTCGGAAATGACAATACAGACTATTGCTCATAAAAATAACCAAGAGAAAATTATCTGAAAGGCAACCATGCTGGAGCTGTTGTTTCGCTTACGATAATGATATCAAGTTTGCTTCTAATTGCCACAGAATAATGCTACGAAGGAATTAAACCGCCCAACCATTTTATGTTAAACGTTTGCTTCGAATTAAGTTATACCTAGATGCACTCCTCCAAGCTAAAAACTGACGAACCCATTCCGAGAAGGTATTTCCCATAAACCACTTCAGCGCAAACAATGGACATATTTTCGAAGATGAATATCTTGGGTAGTTTGCCCTAATCGTCTGTGCCAGCGGAATTAGAACAAACTGCCTTCGAAAACTTTTGGGTTCAATTCGTTATGTACTTGGATTCTCCGAACGTTAAATCATTGTTTCAACTCTGTAGACTTTGTTGTGAGTGCAACTCGATGCCGATGGGTGTTTGTAAGTTATTATAGAATAAATCGTGTCTGACCGAACGCAAACGTTAACTAAGAAAAACGTCGCTGTCCTTCGTTGTTACACTCTCCTGATAGACAGCTGCTAACAAACCTCGAGTGTTGTTGTTCCAAAACAATACGGAAGAATAAACAAACCCTGTAAAAATCCTGCAAGTTGTCTTATTCGGTCATCCTTAATTCAGTCGAGAATGAAATTCATATGAATAACCTGGATCAAGGAACATCGAAATAGAAATGTATCGCCTTACTAGTTACAGTATGGTAATGGTGTTAACTTACTTTCAGTATCACGTTTCAAACCTGCAGATTTAATATGTGCGCCAAATTTAAAAGATTGTTTTATCAATAACCAGCCATAAGGATGACAATCATCCCCACCAATTAGAAATTGTTGCATTATCTGACGAATCACTTGCTTGAAGTGAAAAACTGGTAATTGCTAAGAAAACATCGTTTATATTCCCGAGTGAGTGAGTAAGGAATTTTCGAGTAACTGGAATGTATGGACTGACGGTGCTAGCAAAAATTATCGATACATAAACAAGTCATGTCTGAACAACGTTTTGAAACATTTCTCGAAAACGGCATGTGACGGATGGAGCGTAATGACCCGTCAACCAATGACACAGTTACTGACAAGATTCTTGTATCCCAACATCTCACAGAATTGCTTTAAGATGATAATTTTTTTCATATCAAGCGTCTGATGCGTGTTTTATGGCTTTACCATAAAATTACGGTTATATATCCTCTATTTTATTTTTACTTTGGAATCGATTAGGCGTAGGTGTTGTAGTAACCATAGACCTCTGAGGTGTTGTTTATGTCAACTTCGCTGCAAATTACACAAAATAGTCGCAGCGTTTTCATAACCAGAAAATTATTCAAAGACATTTGCTTCAAAAACAAACACTCTTTAGTCCACCCTTACTCTACCTGGATATTTTCATAGCCGGAACCAAAATTCTGCGCAAATTTAGTTGAAGCAACCGTGCTGACCACCATTTCATTGACTCAAAGTTAAACGCTTGAATTCCTTTTCGTAATGTTCTAGTCACATTAACTTCACGCTGTACTCAGCCGGTTTCCGGCCTCAAGATAAAAGGAAGCAACTGGTTGGTTAGCCTCAAATGCAGACTGCACAATCAAGATATATTTGCAAGGCGGAAACACAACTATATCATTACGGCGATAGAGCTATACTTAGAATTATGAAAATTGAGTTGAATTTTTTTTCTCGGTAAATAATGGATTGCACGGCTCGTTAAAAAAGCCATGTCAACTCCGATTTTGGAATGAAGTTAAACAACTGATTAGTTTTGACAATAGCGGACCTTGAAACTAATTATTCTTCTTGGCGATATCCGTCTAAAACATCCGTGGAAATGTAATTCTGTCGTATATCTTGACAGAAGGAGAATTCTTGTTTCTTCCCTTGTTGACAGTGGAGACCGTTTCTCAGATAAGCGTAACAAAGGGCAAGTTCTTGTACCAATGCTTGCCTGGCAAACACTTGTTACAAAGCATGCTGCACAGTATTTATTCTGCGACACTCACTGTTGAGTCGGATTTTCACGCGAGACTCACCACTAAATTTGCTGGTCAACGCTGTGTATGAGACAGATTGATTTTTAATCAGATAAGTGTTATATAAAATGTCATGGATTTGAATCATTTTATTCGGAGTTTGCATTTGATTTTGCGAGGTTCAAGTAGCAGCGGCTAGCAGTCCGTAAGATGAACTGGTCTATAAGTCATAACCGTTATTATGTTCTTATTAGTGAATGTGCTTCCTGTCCCTACTAGTTAGGATCTATCAGTAGTTCGAGGTCGGTCTGTAAGCTAATAAGAACTCACCGTTATTCACGGAAATGGTTGTGAGGGTTTTCTGGAGCAGGTGGAACAGGTAGGCACAGCATTCAGGGCAAGCAATTCACATGCATTTCCGGAAACCCAGTAATCGCCGCAAAGTTGACTGGCGGAGAGTTGCCCAAACTGTAGTCTACCCTTAGCTCACAAGTTGTGAATTCGATTTCCTGCTCGCGGGATTTCAATTAAGCCTAATGCATTTAAAATTGTTTAAAATTCTTGGTGGAGGGTTTTAAACAATTCAACTTCTGCATTCACTGCATTGCAAAACTACATAAGCTTTTAAGATTGTGATGGTTTGTATTAGTAGCAAACTACACTCTCAATATTCACAGCTCATAATGCGGTCCATAGCTTGGTTAGTAGAGCTCCCATTGTGTTCGAGTACATCGATTCTGTCACCAACTTGAATATGGTCAAAGCGCAAACTTTTGCAATCAGGTTTCGTCAACTGGTCAAAACATTCGTTCAAGGCACAATTATGGCCAAGTGCTTGTACAGAATCGGTTCAGTCGTGGAAGATTTAGAGTTTCGGAGCATGTTACTTTTTGCGTTTTTTGAGTAGGCACAACACTAACCAAAACGCTGCGCACAATAAATGGCAATACGTTTTATGAAAATTGATTACACATGCGAAATATAGTAGAATGGAAACAAAGATATAACAGAGATGTCTTTATTCTCATCCCGGTTTCATTACTTAGGGATAAAATCTTCGAAGGTGGAGTAGTTCGTAAGCATATACAACCTGATAACATGAAACTTAATAATAAGGAACTGTGAATTCGACATGGCTGTACGATTGCCCATAATACGCTCAAAATCCTTGCTGTTTTTAAATTTCCTGTTGTTTCAACTAAGTTGAGATTTTCGCACGAAACGGTAGAACTAAAGGTCAATTGTAGTAGTATAATGTATTCTTCCGTCGATCAGGTATACCAGCAGGTATTGAAAATTATACCGTAATTTCCTGAACTTTTGGTGGTGACCGCAGGCTCACTCAGCTGGCCAAACTTATAAGCTGTCAAGTATTGCACCTTGAACCACGGAAACACCCTGGATTACCTTACTGATTGCAGGAACCAAGCGAGGTCAACCAGATTAGATGTACGCGATTGTTAATGTCAATACGTTAAAGAGTGCTATACAGAAACTTGATTATCAACGACAACAGCTGGCAGGTATTTCTACACTGCATGTGACTGAATGCGAAATTATTGAGTTCTTGCCTGATTCAAATCAACAACAGGCAGCAGCACAATAGGAATACTCAAATGCTTCATCAGCCAAGACTAATTGAAAGGTCTGTAACATCTACCCAACATTGCCAGGAAGGCCTTACATAACCTAAGGTAGGTTTACTAGAATGTATTTACCGCCCCTTGTGTTTGCGAAATGTTAAAACTATCCACGCTTATACGGTATAAACCCGTATAAGCGCGTATAAGCGTGCAAGATACACTTCGTGATCTGCCTCTAATGCACGACATTCAGCTTTGAACCGTCGCAAAGCATTTTCTTTGACTGCAGTAAATTTCATTTTGCGGTACCGGATAATATCACAATGACGTCGATGAGCGCCTGATGAAGAGCTGAACTTTGAACAGCCATATGGTGACATGAACTATATGGGATGAAGACTTTTTGTAGACTTTCGAAGTTCTTTTTGCAAAATACAACGAAAAACTATTGGAGATGCCATGCGACATAAAACGTATTGCTAGAATAAAAAAACAGAATTCCATTAAATTCCCATAGCATACTCTTAGAAAAGATGCACAATCTTGTTTGTTTCGTGTATACGTGCGGAATGAACTTAAGCTAATACAATCTCTGGCGAAGCCCGATTTTTGTAAGCACATATATATATGTGTATGATCTTCGGTTTCCTGGAAGCTTGGTTCGAGTTCTAGTAGTGACAGGGATAGACAATTCCGACTCGCTCTAACAGAAGCGAAACTTCTGTCATGAGTATTTTCAAAAGGGATTGGATATAGTGTTCGTATGCATGCCAAAGGTGTTATCAAATGGAATTAACGTTCTATTTATATTTGAAGTTCCTAGCTTGCACATGAATAAGCTATTGGAACGTCTAATTAAATTTCCCAGTTTAATCAGCGTCGACGATTCCAAAAATTTCAAACTGTGGTACCTCTCGGTCTGTTTCTCCTAAATCATGCCAAAAAGATTTCTTAGCGGGATATTCCTGACTATGTCTAATTACGTATCAACTGTCACGCGATGGTAAACATATTTCTGAGCAAGAGTTGTCGGCAGACATAGCAAATCTGTCATTCTACAAACGCTATGTTGATGATACACTAGTATTCAGTCGTTCCAGACAGGCAATAGATAATCTAGTTCGACGTTTAAATAGTTGCCATCCAAACCTAAAGATAACGTGCGAATTTGAGGCTGATAATTGTTTACCGTTTTTGGACA
>JTDE01001397.1:114078-142994 GCA_014338405.1 Paragonimus skrjabini miyazakii | reverse complement strand
TGACTCACCCGATCGATATATAAGCAGTTAGCACCTAATCGGCGTCCACAAACACAAAATTGAGATGGTGTGAATTTTGGACCAATACTAAGTTTCGCACGTAACCGTTTTCAGTTTCATTTTTCTTTATTGCTGTAACAGCCTGATGAGATTTTATCGGAAACATATATTTGCTACACTTCGTGTTCAATGTCTATAAGTCTCTAGAATTGGGTCACTGTTGTGGGTGTCGGAAAGATCATAATGTGTTCAATTTTATCTGGTGGAGGTGTGACATCAAGTTGATCGATATGATACCCTGGGAAATCTAATGAGGTAACCACAGGTACGTTCATTGGCGTTGAAATCTACAATATATATAAGGCGGAACGGTTGGAAACCGCGTGGAGATGGGAGATGTTCTCGTTCAAATGTCTAGCGATTAGGACGTCATCAGCATAATTGTCTGTCGAAGACAGTCCTCCCCCCAATTCATTCATGAGACACCGAAGTGTTTGAACCGCGTCACAGGATCTAGATGGTATTGGTGTGAACTTAGAAAGTTGGTAGAGTATGATGATTACCTCTTTGAGATGTTCTTCTCGACGACTGAGATATACTTGTAAATGTGCACGAGTTCAAGTTGAGAAAGAACAGTTGCGCTAACCTTTTCGATGGAGTAACCGTAGATATGCACTATGAGGGTAACTGCATGGGATTACGGATTTTTTGAGAGAGCAGCAAGCACTGAATGGTATCTAATCTTCGGTACTATGTGTAAGGGTGATGTCCAATGGCAGTCTAATGTGTAACACACATTTAAGTTTAGCTCTCGCTATCTCTAATTTTTCTGGACGAAGTAGGCATGGATCAGAAATGATTGAAGAACTGAGTGCATTGGTGTAACTGTTACAATTTACTGAACCTTTCGCGTACGTAAACAAACAAAGGTCTTTTTGGAAATTCCTTCAGCAACCTTGTGACTGATGGAGTAGTGGCATGGTATCGACTGATACAGCGGTTAACTGAACGCCGATTGTTTTTTTGTAGAGCTGACAGTCGGCTAATGCTTTCTGACCTCACTAGTAAGACCGTGCTCGATTCCGCTCACTGACAACAGTAAACTGGCGTTAGACTTGACGATCCAGTCTTGGCGGCATAAACTCTGGCGATAACGTACTAAATGCTCGAAGATTGCTGGAAATTTTCTTAGAAAAATATTTACTACCTATGAGTAATATATCTGTCAAATAGAATAAAAAATGTAAACGTCCAGATGAGCTGGCGAGAAATGTGCAACTAATCAGTAAGTTCTGCTGCAGCACCCTCTAATCACATCCTCATACAGAACTAGTATTACTGTATGAGCTGCACGGGTGCTGAGAATATTACATGATGTTAGTGTTTTCCCGTGATACTGTGTTGTACCAGTGTATAGTATTTCCAAGAACTGTGACGGATGTCAAGATAAATGAAGAACTCCTAACTAATCGGCGGCAAATCAAAGCATTCCACAACCACAGTGTTGATTCACGGCAGGATCCGTGAGAACGAATTTCGAATACGAGCAGTATGGCGACAAAACGACAGATAACGTGGCCGGAATTTCAAGTCGCCAAACGGGGCAAAAGCAAATTGCCCAGTATGCAACGAACTTATCTGCAGAGCGCGAACGGACCAGCTGTTGACCTTATACCCCACAATGATTTCCTTATTAACATTCTGAACTCTGTTTTTTGTTCTTACGCTGTCCAATTTATTCGCTTCTCCTATCGGTTTGTACGATGCAACTTGCCGGTGTTTGATTTCCATACACAATCTCCACTTGGGTGTAAGTTGTAAATATTTAGTAATACTTAATTTATTCTGTACAGAACTAGTTTAATCCAAGCAAACCTTTAATCGTTCGATTGTTTGCTCGACTGACGGTGTATAACCGTGGGTCGTAACAGATTCCGAAAGTATTATTCAATTCGACTATAATTCATTCCATCAAAACGGCGCTGATTGAAACTCAATGTTGAACAAATGTTACATCTGTGTAGAATCTAAACAAGCAACTTTAAGTTAAGCTGTAGCAAACACGAAAGTTAAACGGCAGTAACTGCGTTATCCAGCAAAATGCTGCACAATTGTTCCCACCACATATGCCGCAATTGTCAATTAAGGGATTTTCAGTTCATCGGAAACAATTTACTAAGTAATGTCCGCAGCAAAGTAGCAATCATGCCGGCTACTAATGATCAACTGCCCACATTTCTCATACACTATCCCACACTAGGTTATTTAACAACAGGCCAGCTACAACATTTATATGAAACAGAGTTGTCAGGACGAAACAAAAAAAACAAGTAGCAAATTCAAGTGAGGTCAGACACGACATAGACACACACCGAGACAACTTTTTGATATGATTACGTCACAATTATGTCGCAGCCGGAACGATGGCAATTTAATCGGTCGTAGTGTGAGTGGTTGGCCATGGCAACTTCAACGTCTGAAAAAAACGCTCCCGTGCCCAAAAGAGTGGATTATTTAGTCGAGTTCCAATCGGTTCAACTGTGGCCAAA
Source organism: Paragonimus skrjabini miyazakii (assembly GCA_014338405.1). Taxonomy (NCBI): domain Eukaryota; kingdom Metazoa; phylum Platyhelminthes; class Trematoda; order Plagiorchiida; family Troglotrematidae; genus Paragonimus; species Paragonimus skrjabini miyazakii. The sequence goes on along the minus strand of JTDE01001397.1, from coordinate 140,445 downwards.
AATTCGGCATCTGACAGCTTTTAAGTGACTGGCGTTGATTTGGTGAATCGGAAGAAAACAGGAGGCCAGGTTGACAGTATGATGTTTATCAACGAGGTGTGCAACAACTACGCTGGTAATTGTCTTGATGTCTGTGCTACTGATCCAGGCTGAATGATGCTCACGGATACGTTCAGATGTGCGCCTGGTCGTACGACCCACGTAACTAGTTCCACATGAACACGTGAATGAGTGTATTTAAAAAGAAGCCGCACAAATGGGCACTTTATCCTTTAACTGTCGATACAAGGCTAGAGTAGAAATGAAATGGACATGTAAACAGGCAGTATAGCATGTTCTGTTGATAACAGTGTTAAGTCTCTTATTGATTGTTTCGGCAAGCGTATCACCTTTGAATGGTAATGAAATGAATGCTATCTCCTGTTTCGCTAAGGTCATCTTATCCTGTTCCTCACGACGTTGCATAGTCTCATCTACAAAACGCTCTGGATAGACATTTTGTAAGAACGGTGTGCGTAGGAACGATAATTCATCGGGGACCGTATCTTGTGTGAATATCTTCATGGTTCTATAAATCAAGCAGTTTATGAGATTTCTTTTCTGTCCCCGTTGTTTCCGTGTGTGCATATGACGTGTCTGACCTCAGTTGAACTTGTTGTTGTTCGTTTCGTCCTGACAACTCTGTTTCATATAAATGTTATGTAGTTGGCCTGTGGATGAATAACCGAAAACGAGCTTGTTTGCCACACCATTTTTCTGATGCTTACCTTAGAGATTTTTAACTACTGTCTCCTACGCTTCACAGAATGCATGCTAACCGGGTGACCGGATTATCCCAAATCTGTACTAGCGATTAAATAGTTACTAGTAGGTGGTGTACAACGTGGCAATATCTACCTGCACACTGCTTTGTTCATAGGATTAGTTTGGCAATATCTCCTCATTTGATTTTTCAGTACTTGGGGTACAGTGTCTTTTGTTGATAGAAAATTCATATTGCAAGTGAATCCAGATAAAATCTGCTCATGACTCTCCATCAGACATCTGCTGCGCAGATGAAAACTCTTCGATAACCGTTTAACCAGATTCTCCGAACTAACAAAGGCCACAGTCAGTCATAGTTTCAAGTAAAACGAACGAAACGTTTCTGCTAGCTACCAGCTGATCAGCCCTGGTAGCAATCCATTCAAGATAGCGTAGCGCTGGGTGAAACGTTCCATTCTCAAACACTCCTTAAGGAATTTTCTTTCAAGTTTTACCCATCATGGCTTTCTTTCTTAATAATTATGTATAACCACCATGGTTATCTTCATGGATAGCCCGACGGACGTTACACACAGTGGTCAGTTTAGATTTCTAATTCTTCACTTTTGCCAGGGATTTTTATCGTGTCTTACAAGGTCAACCCAATCAAATTCGAGGCATTTGACATCTAAGCTGAAATTCTTCTCAGGATGGCCTGTTTGTATTATGATAGCACTTTCAGAATTAAACCAACATCAGACCTTTCGTCTTATTCACTGATTTTCTCAGGAATTATTCAAGGTTCAATGCTTTGTTAAGCATTATATCTTGATTATTTCAACATGCTTTCGTACACCAACTCAAGCAGGACTTTTGTCTAAAAAGACGAACTAAAACTTTGCAAAGTTAATAATTCCAGTGTACGGCAAATTGAACGTGATATGAACAAGTGCCGATGGTACGATTAGTCTCCGTTAAGTGACAGAAAGCGTGCAGAAATATCAATCGGTAATGACTCTAACATCGCTTTGTGATTCACAGTTCACTTAATACAGTGGATAACACGAAAAAGGATCAGAAGAAATATTTAGATGTCCGAACTATCGTTCAAACATTAACACGAGATGACCGTAAAATGATATCAGTTATTCTTCGGACTTGGACTGTTCCTCGTCTAGACAAGAAGCAGTTTCAAACACTAAACAAGGTTCAGGTAAGACGCCTGATTGATTACGCCAATCCAGACATGAATACCAGATTAAAGAATGGCATAATCGCATATGACCTACGAGTCTGGACTCCTACTTCTCGATCTCCACCTACTTGAGTTTCATCGACGCTAGATTGACTCAATGCTCACGCATTTTTTCCCTAACATAGGACTCGTCGAGCAGCACGTTATTTTAATGACTGAAGGCGGTTGAGTGGGTCGTAACAAAACGTTTTACAAGTACCGCAATCGGATCTTTTATAAACAGAAATTTTCTTCCACAGTGTTGTCACTCACTAGAACTGTACTTATTCTGAAGTTTTTAGTTGTTCCTCTATCGTTCGTGTTAGGCTTTTTGTAGAGTTATATGTATGTAAACTTTGGTAGACTGGTATTATTATTGTTTTTGGTAATTGCCGTACTCTCCAAGAGCGTCGCTGCATGCTGTTTTCAATGACTGTCACTCAGATTATCAGAAATCCGCTTGATGTTAAAAAAGACAAACTGACTGAATCCGAGTTATCAGAATTTTCGGCTTTAAATCTGTGTAGTGATTACTGAAAGTAGCTGATCAGAATACTCGCAACAAATTGATGTTTCTTTAACCTGAAAATATTGTACTTACTAAGAGAGTTAATTCTTGACATTTTATCATAGAATACTGTTTCAAATCTTTTGCAAACGGACGGGTCTCCACTACCATTTATTGGGAAATAGAACTACTTTTTCACCTCCATAATCTGATACTGTCAATAATGACCGAAACGGTTTGCTTAGTAAGTCTGCTTCTACATGAATACCAAGCCACGGCGACTGGGTAGGGCTTCGCAGCTGTAATAGTACAAGGCTGTGACGTTGTAACACTTCGTACAATAAAACGTGCGAAGACATCATTCGTCTTGACAACCACTAATGAGGAGTTTGTGTATCACATTGGACTGATTGTATGAAATTTTCTCTAAATGAATAAGCAACACGTACGTATGAGATGAACATTTTCAAAAGTAGCCGGAACCACGACACGGGACGTGGTGCTTCGTTGTAAATACTGATAAAACGGCACTGAACAACATTCACTACAACTCATACGGTCTACCTTGACAATTCCTGTGACTTGTTGTCAATGCTTAGTCACAACAACTGTGATTACAACCTTCAGTGTTTGAGACCTTAAAAAATGAAAGCCACAATCCTATCCTATCGGTTTAAATGCAGTCTATTTCCATATTATGGTTGCCCACATAATCAGTATTGTCGACTGTTCACCCATTTATCTACTTTACTAATCCGTGACTTCCGATCGACGAGTTCAACTTGACTACATGTGAGCAGAATATACAACACTCCACTCCAGGTAGTATAGAATGAGTTAGGTGTTCTCTGGTTTACACTGAAATGAGAAAATATAAACAACTCAATGGCACCTGAAATGTAGTCCTCTTCGATGAACGAAAGATAGTGATTTTCCGTCGTATGAACCACTATGGAAAAACGTTTCCTTGAATAATTTTCAAGAACCTGGTCTAACTTTAATATGAAACTGGTGAACCGAATGTCATAAAAAGAAACCTAATGTCCAACAAAGATGAATCATCGTTGACTAGTGAGAAACTCCGTTGAACACTACAACCACTACTCACATCTTCAAGCCTAGAGAGAAAGCGATAGAGAATCGCGCTACAATTTATCAGTTAGAAGCCCAGCCCAGTTAACTCTACCTGATAGGCAATTTTAGTGAAGGAAACGGTTAAAATGGACAAGCGCCAGTTTAAGGACAAAACTATGGAAGAATATTTACATAATTACAAACGATGGACCTTGCAGCCGGTACCAATTCAGATGGGAGAAAGTCAGTCCATTTCCCTCCGGGTGTTCACAACCAGCACTGATTTAAAAGATGGAAAACTTTCTATGCACAACAGTTCCTAACCTTTACTTAGCAAGTTCATAGTGCTCCCAAAGAAGAAGAAAAAGTACAATAGTCACCGAATTACCATTAAAATAACATAAAAACGTTAATCATGTTACTGACAAACAAGGTTGGGGTTTCACAAACCAAAATGGCAGGATATATAAGGGAAAAACCAGTTAAATTAAATCCCACTTCCAAAAAAAAGACAAAAGTAACCAGTACAAATGATACGAAAAGCATCAGTGTCATAAAAACAAAATGCAAACTATGAATAAAGTTGCATGAAAGCACAATCAGGAAACAATGTTGTGATCACAGTCAGATAGGCAATGAAAAGGGAATACTGGATCAATAGTGCATGTTGCGGAGAAATGCTAGGGACAGCATATCGAGAACAGGAATACATACAAATGGAGTGATATTATAGTTCTTCATTGTTGTATAGTAAAGTACTGATGTACAAAATTACCAGTGTCCACAGTAACGGAAGACAAAAACAAATGTACAGAATCATAAAAACATGCAATGTTTTTATGATCATCTGTCGATCATGAGTTTTTGCATTTGGAACACTAGGCTCCGGGCCAACTCAAGCAAAGTGCGCACATCGTGCTGTTCCGTCAATTCTGAGAACAGATAGAATTCAAAGTTCAGGATAGGATAAAGATGGGAGGGACAATTGTTTTCACTATAAAATACATGTTTTTCAATTACAAAAATACTTGGTTAACAGGTCATATGAAAGAATCGTCAAATACGGAAGAATTAACAGAACCCCATTTATTTCCTAACTTTGAGGATAAAGAAGACTGACTCGAAAATAATACAGGAATACAGTTCAGATAGAAACTAAAGACAATTAAACTTTGAACTGAACAACTAAATAAATAACTTAATATGGAGTACATTAATAAAGTTGAGAGAAAGAAACAGTTTCAGGCCAACATGATCTAATTCATTGGAAAGAAAAATGAATAGTTGACCGGATGACTTGGATTAGTAGTTGACGAGAATTGAAACAGATATACTAATGCATATAGGAACTGGCTTATTTGCGTCAACCAAACTGGTTGTCTTTCTGGTGAGGATGAGGTGTGAGTACGTTCATGACTTAACAATCCGAGACAGCCAGTTCATTTGCATCCGTATTCGTCATAGAGCAATACAATCACGTCAACATTAATTGTGCTGCCTAGGGTACTTTGCGAAGCGCACTCTCAAGTTCACAGTCACGTAACTATCTTTCACGGAAACTTCTGATACCCAATCTGATTGTACAACTCTAGGCGGTCCAATCAAGTGATGTGTTTTTCATGATCCAAGATAGATATTGCAAAACGAAAGACTCGTTTGGGTAACACCCTAAAATCGCTGTCTCAGGCCACCACGATTTCCGTTATGTAATTTCAGCCTCAGAATGCGTTCATCAGTCCGCTATCTCGGCAAGCTACTGCAGTGTTTGAGACCATGTTTGATAATCGAATACTCAAGATGAGCCTAGAACATTGTAGGTAGAAGCGCTTCATTTGCCGCAGGTTTCATTGATAACATCTCCAGATACCGCAGATGTGCGGAAGCGTGGAAAGTATCACCACGCGCCTGACTACCAGCTTGCTCCTTATCTTCAAGCTACGGTTCTTCCAGAGACTCCCATCAAAACTTTCAAAATCAACGCTAGGCTTGGTCACGTGAGTTCATAGCTTGCTGGCACACATGTGCACATACTCAGACAGTCCACCAATACGTTAACAGCAGTGTAATGCGACAAGACAAACTAACACGTAAATGGCACACAATGCATTGACTGAATCAAATTGAGTGCATGGAAAAGAACTTTCATCTAAGTGCTCTGCTGAGCATGTCACAATGAACTAACAAGTATAGGTTACGTTGTACAGCCATTGTTATTATTGTAAGGTGTGCCCAATTAAGAACTAGATAAAGTGATGAATGAGAAAACTTTTAGTATAATAATTCATTAGACCACTTCTCAGTGATACAAGAATGTGGTCAACTGCGTCAAGGCAAGCAGAAAGAAAGCAGTTGTTCGCTGTTTTGGAGCACTCACGGTGCGACTTCGACCAGCGGTTCATAACCAAGATTGTCACACACTTCTTGGAGATGAGCATGGCAGTACCAGCTATTCCCAAAAAATGGATATTCTATGTACATCATTTATGAAAAGTCCGAACGTTGTGAGAGGTTGATCAGCGCCCAGGTGGGCTTATATCACTTGATTTAATATAAACATTAGGTTTCATTCACCCGACTCGAAAATAAACGGCAGACAGAAATGCTGCATTTTGACGACTTCATTAAAAGCGTGTGGTACATTCGAAACAGACAGATAAACTCCTGTCTGCGCGTTTTCAAAACAAGCGTGTGAAACGCTATTCCAGTAACAACGAATTGGACGTCTGAAACAACAGTTTAGGTGGTGGTTGAGAAAAATTCGACTCTGATGTGTAAGCTGTAGAGATGGAGGATGAGCGGTAGTCAGATCACATTGGTTAAGTTATAACCAAAGAATGATAATTCCAGATGTCTAATAAACACACATAACTGTGAAATGGGTCTCCTATCATGGGGATATATAGGAACACTTGTGAAGAACAGCCTAAGCGCGAGTAATGCCATATGCCGCTATCTCGAAGAAAAGTTTCGTTTTCTCAACACTGCTTGTAGCAAGCAACTATCAAAGGGTCACTGAAAATGAAGTATACAATTAAACATTAAAGCTAAGCTGGATCAACCATCTTTTAAAAATGATTCCAAGATATGTGGCGCTCGTGAAGTTTACGACAGAAGCAGTGAAGCACTGACCATATTCCGGCGTCACAAAGATAAAATCACACAGACCTGTGTCAGTTTGAAGTAATTCATTTCTTTTGTAGATAAAACAAAAGTGGACAAGTTGATTAGCAGGGTTTTAAATTTAATTTCCGGAAGTAAAGGTTGTGGATTGTCTAACTCACAGTGAAACGAAATTAGCTGACTTCCTCCCAGATATCACTATGTGTGCTAAACGCATACGTTTTTCTGTAACCGCCACATTCTTGTATTTAGTGAGCAGATCATTTGCAAATTACTTATGAAAAAGATCTACCACACAAGGAGATTAGAAAAAAACTCAACCATGAAAAGTAACAAAGACTTTAAATTCCGGCAATGATAAGCAACACTAAGGAGTTCTGAAATGAACGAAACACGAATCTAGTGCTTCGGCTTCTGAGACGGACCGACTAAAAACTCAATCTGAATTTGGAAATTGTCATCCATTATGAATGAGTTTCAGTTTACACTAACCAAATATCATAACAATAATGAGTGGTATCAATGATGTGACGGATACCAGAAGTCAGGTTAGGTTACAATGTGGGTACTTTAACAAAACAAGTGGAGTAAAATGCAACGCATTCTTCGGAATCCTTCGCATTAGCTTCCAAACATACCATTATAAAATCGGATAATTTCCGTCAGGTCCATATCATAGTAGATGATGATGTCACGATAGTACTGCAACATGGCCATCGCGAAGAAGATACCCAGGTCGTAGCATACTATCCGACGAGAAGCCCAGATAATTTCCCAAACGGAATACACCTCATCATATTTCAACTCTAAGAAGACGACATGGCAAAATAACATTTTTTTAAATCCCGAAGTAAATGCTACATTAGACATTTTTAATGTACAAGCATTAAAATTTGAATTGAGTTACAGATTGAAAAGGAAAAATTAACACTTAGTTGTCTTACTCTCCTTGAATTTACCTAAAACTAACGATAGAACTAAAACTTTAGAAGTAGGTTAATGAACGATCCATGAACCGAACGATTGCAAAATATCTTCGATTTGCAATGTGAACGGAAGGAACACGATAAACAAATTGTATAACAGAACAAACACAGCCATGATAGATTGAATAAAGAACGTTTGGAGATAACCGAGGAAGAATAATTCATAAAAGTTCACAAACAGGTGCAGAGTTGTAATAAAACTGATCACCTAGTATGCTCTGCGCACGCTTCTAGTGACCGAGGAATTTAACACAGTTTACAAGATACATCAGGTTATCCCGTTTTCTATTAAAAGCTCCTCTAAGATGACGCCCAAACTTCTGCTTAGTTTAACGATGAATGACGCAACATACACATCATCCATTGCACGTAAGCGGCTGCGCAAGATATTATGTGGAAACATTGAAGACCTCTTCAGATTCAGATCGCCAAGTCTCAGGAGAACACCTATTCGCAGCAATCATAAACTATGAAAGAAGAAGTTTGAATCGGTAGCGATACGATTTCGTCTGTGAACGCCAAGCAGAGTTGTTGGTAAACGTCCACTTTCAAGTGGAACGAACTGTTTAACACTCAGAGTAGACATAAATAAGTGGCAAAATTTTGTGGTACCAAACAGCCAGATGGCGAATACTGACTAATATTGCGTCGGAAAGCTAGAGTCCATACGGGTTCTGATTAGGTAATGACACGTCGAATGACCTGATCATACTGCACATGTTCAAATTACAGTGTACTAGCCTTGAACAGATTAATTTCCCCAGATTAGAAAGGAGCTTGAAAATAAGCTGAGTTCTGGAAATGACGTCAAGTGAAGTTAAACAGAACACTGGTGTACACAATGGGTAAAGTTTCATTTAAGTACGGTGGTTTACAAAAATCTAAATGGACGGTTTTTAATGTCTGCTTGGGAAAACGAATCAAGCGAATAATAAACAGGCGAAGTTAGTTTCATTGTCTAGCCCCCAAACCCGATGTGTGAGCTGGACAGGTCAAGCGGCTATGAATCCGAAAACAGAGTTGACTTGATTTTTAAAACAGTTCGTATGCGTTTTCATAAAAAATACCGCATATATACTCAAATGATGGACTAAAGACAGGGATATCGTAGTTAAACATCCGTTATAACCACCGATATATTGCTGACTCTTATGATGAAGACAATGTGGATGATATCGATGACGATATATACGGGAACGGAGAAACAAAACAAAATTTGTACAGACAATGGGGGAAATAGTGTGATGTAAGTTATACAAGTGAATGTTTTGTAAATTCACTCACAACTATGCTCATTAAAAAAACGGGAGAAAAATAGAGGACTACTTGAGTGTAAACGCACACACAAACAGTGATTCGAACATTTGTGAGAATAAACATTAAATAAATCATGGTACATATGGGATGTAAATAATCAGTAAGTGATTAATGGGGACAGTTGTCAATAGCTACACAGATAGGACTGGGTCGGATAAAGAGACAACATTGCGTCTAAATAGAAATTTGTGAGAATGTTGTATAAGAGTGAAGTGATTGGCAAGAACACTGGCAAAGGTAATGTGAGAACGATGTAACCGCAGAACAGAAGAACGTAAATAAATGTCAGAATGTATAGAAAAACATTAAATATCAGATTAAGAATGTGAGAATAAACTGATGTGAACAGATTAATCCACATTCAAAGTAAACGTATCGTAAAAAGCGACTGTGGAGCACCTTGCCATGAGAAATGGTAAATAACAAACTGTGTGTCACCAAGGGAAATGATTACGTCTTGACAATTTGAAAAATTCAGATCTGGGGTTCTAGAGGAAGATGAACATATAAGTTCAGTAATAAGAAGTTGTAGTGTCATGCTTCCTTTGTAAGTAGAATTTGCATAACCCCAAAACCTCATCAGTAGATTTGGAAAGAAATGATCCATTAAGCGCAAGCGAACAGTGGACACAAAAACAAAAAAACTGCGTTGAGAATAACAACCTGAAAGACAACATAGTTGTTGGAAATGTGCCACCGAGTATCAAAGTAAACTGTATTCGATTGTTACAAGCAGCTCAGGTCGTACATAGTGAAAATACTGATGGAGGAACTAATAATTTTTGCGAGAAAGAGCTCGCGACGCGAATAACCAAATCCTAATTTATGAAAGTGTAATTGTTAAACTGCTTATAATTATGCCCGTGACCTCGTAACACACAGATTGTAGATTTAGGTCTTATTAAACCTAAACTGACCTAAACAGTCTAACGAGGAAGGCAAGTGAAGGCATTGGAATACACCAATGAGCATCGAAACACATTTACAGACAACAGACCTCTTAAGTGTTACATCAACAAATCGTTTCCAGATGAGAAGTTTCTTGGAAAAGATGAATTTACACAGGCCTTGAGGTGGTGTCATATGAATGAAACGGATAATGTAAAGCACCAGCACCCGACGTTCACGCAGTCTCACAGTAGCGCAGCAAGCCGATATATTTAACATTTCAACTGCACTGACAAAGTAACGGCCCACCAGGAGATTATGGTGATTATAACTGTGTCCATCTTTGTGTAAACATAGCTGGTCATCCGTTTTTACTCGTCTAATCCAGTCTTGGGTGTTGTCGTAGATCCAAAAACCCTGGATACAACCCCATAATGACGAGTAAAAATCATTAAAACAGGTGAGTATTTGGTGACGGAAATGTAGGCTGCATCATACTGCAAGTTCTAAGTATGAAGCACGACGACTTTCAGTGTTCGTTGCACCGGCATTTTCGAACGCTGAGTGCAAAACAGTGCATTCTATCTTATAGTCTGTAGCGGGTGCATGTTAATACATTGAGACAATGTAACTGTTCTGTGGGAGTCAGTCAAAGTTGCAACTCGAAATTTCTGCTATGTAAGATGGACAATAAGATGAGGATAGTATTTGGCTTCTTCTTCACTGTAAGAAACACTGTTTATTTGAGTATATAAGCACATGATTCGTAGGTCAAATTACTCTAGTCTAAGTCTGCACATAAGCAAAAAATAAGCTGTTGACTCACAATAAACATTAAGGTGAAGTCACTTGATGTATGTCCTAGGTATCATCTTCTGGCCTAATATGAATAAACTAGTATTATGAGTCAATAGCAACAAGTCTATTTGACCGATAATCTCCTTTTACATAATCGATGTACACATTTGTCAAAATACATCGTGTGTGAAACTGTGAAAACATATTCAAAAACAATCAACAAGATCACTTGAAATGTTTGATTTTGATTTATTGTAACCATAAGATTTATAAGTAGACCTTTAAAGTTCAATATGGCAAGCTCGATTTGTTACACATTGGATAGTGCATTTTAGGGACTAGATGACATAATTGCGCAACAATTATCTTCTGATTTGTGCTAACTAATGGATCAAGGAAACTAATCGCCCCACTATTCATAATAGTAGCAGCAGACATGACTGAAACTCGTCCAGTTAATACACTTGAACGTTTTATAGGCAACCACTCTTGTATCAGAAGAAAAGCAGCTACCCACGGAAAATGGTAAAATTTAGAAAGATATTGAATTCCGTAGTCTCCAGAGTGAAAAAAACGTTAATGAATCTCAACGAAAAAAACGGTCGCAGTTGCCCAAAGTTTATGAGTACATACGGTGTATAGTGTTGTTCATGTCACAACAGAACTGTACGCCAAATATAACACAGGTAACCGATGGAATATAGTGAAGATGCAGTTAGTTTATGTATACTCTGGTATGTGATGTTATCGTTGCGCTGTAAAAGCTAAAAATGTTTCATAGTAGCAACATTAAGCGGCTCGTTTTGTAGAGAACCTTGGAACTATACTGTGCTGTTCAACTTTCATATTCTTTCCACGAAACCACAACGTGATTTCAAAGTTACACACTTCCCAGGGAACAGTTTCGCAAAATTTTAGAACTCTGTGTGAACTTCGTATGGAACACGCTTTTTGGTCATTTGTCTGAAAGAGTACGCTGGTGTTCACGGCAGTTCAATGCATTTTCCCACCAATGTAGTGTACGTCGAACAGAGAATACCGCATGTTCGTAAAATAAACCGGACTAAAGCACATTATCATGTACTGCTTGTCACGGGAATCAAAGATAACACGACGTTTAATCTCACCAATACCAAGTGTAAAACGGTTAGCTGAGCATGACTAAATTCAGAAGCATCTGGTTGTCCACTCACAATAGTTATAATAACGATCGACTAACAACCGCGGGGCAAGAGCTCCGAATATGGAAGGTTAAAGAATTAAGGAATTGGCTAACAAAATCACCGGTATAAAAATAAAACCCTCGTAATCTATAAAGCAGACAGTGTTAAAGTCATGCAATCATGGAGCAAGTGATTTTCAAAGATAAACATCGGAATTAAGTATTCTAAGAACACAGCCTTGTTTTGGGGTAACAGGTTCCACCCTCAGGCTGGACTACATGAGTCAGGCAGCCATTACCTTTTAATGACAGCTACTGTCGGAAGGAGAAAAGTCTAATACTTTTCACGTTGAGCACTCAAATCTGGTCAAACACATATGAAAGCATACTAGGTAGACGTATGATGTATTTTTCATGGGTCAACATAGTTGCTCCTAAATAAGGCAAAGTAACACTGACTGCGGGATTTAGTTTCTAAGTAAACAATGAAAATTTCCATTTAACCGAGAAATGCCGAGTTTGTTGACCGTTATGTAATAAATCGCACATCATCCTAAAGTAATCCTAAAATGTTCCACAGTTTCTACTAATTTCCAAAATACGAATTTATTTTCCGAAGTCAAACTAAATTCAGACGATGAACACAGTTTCGAAAGACTTTAAGTCTATTACCAATAGACAGTCCACAAATTCGAAAAGACCCAGCCATGAAAGCTCAGAACCCCAGCTGGATTCGAACCGGTGACAGGAACGGTATTTCCTTCAGCGGCATGTGATCTAACAAATGAGATGACGCACGATGTCCAGCGCGAATGTAGCATACCAAGTTCATCGAATGACCTAATGGAAAAGACTGCCTCAGCATGATTTCTTAATCAGCCAACGTTGGAATCTACAAATGCTGTTGAACGCAGAAATCATATGGCTGAGTTTAAAAAGATCACGTCTATTCAAACAACTGCTTGGAGTGCATGATCATCATCGTAACAGAATTCAACAATGATGAATTCTCGAAAGGTTCGAAACCATCAATAGTCGAATTGAACCGAAACACGAAAAATGCAGTACGTTTGAAAGTGGTGGTAATTACTTATCACATAGGATACTTTTAAGCAGGCATACACATATGCTGTTATTTACTGTCGAAAAATGACCGCTAATCACACTAACTCATACCTCGCTTGAAATCCAACAGCAACCATCGGTAGCAGAAGTAGAAATGAGTATCAATAGACTTTTTACACAGGTATTTGTGTAGTTTCGTGTCGAATAGCTAGAATGCAAAGAAAAAGTTAACATAAACAACCATACAATGATAACGAACAAATGTATGATAGATAATACAATAACAATCAACTGAGGTAACAGGATACCAGAGGAGAATTTGTCAAAACTGTTACGTCAGGGAAGAGCTTAATCAGCTGTCTGTGACAGTTCTGGGAAATCGAAATTTATCCACCTACTATCGTTTCTTATGAAGAGTGTTTGTGAAATCAACTCAAATGCAACCCGAGCTTAGTAAGAATGCAGCAAAAAATGGTATGTGACAGGAAGGTTTATGAAAAACGCGGTTTCTAATAATTGATAAAAAATTGCATAAACTTCCACGGATGAGGCTCATTACTGAGAAAATTTCAAGAACTGAATGTAAAAGGGTATGAAACCATGAAAAATGTAACCGCTAAAAACCATTAATTCATCCGAATGCAATTCATTGAACCTAGTTTTTCAGATAACAACACAAGCCGGAATCTTAAAGCAACAGACGATGCGAATCAGGTAAGTGACCATTTGTCTGTTTGTTCACATGTGGCGAAATGAACGTGAACGAATACATTTGGAACCACAGTAGTTGATTCATTCAAATACGACTTCCCAATCAAAAGACCGAAAACTGCCCAAAGTAACATTTCCTACTACAGTGCTTACTTCGATAAGTGACTTGAGATTAGCAAAACGAAGGTCCATATGACTCATTTTCTGAGATACAACACTGGTGCCGTAGGGTGATGCCACAGAAGGCACGAATGTGGTGAACGGATGACGTGTGAAGTCTTGTTGTGGTTCCTTCTCATTCAGACCGTCAGTTGTGTGGATAGAAGTAGGCTGTGGAGAGGAGACGTTGCTAGTTGGCTCCGAACAGGTTTCTGAATATCTTCTGGATAAAGCTAGCAAAGTGGGTCGATCAGCGGGTGCAGATGATCGATGAGACTGAGATTCAGTCACAGGCAACGGATCGGAGGTAACGGGATTGGAAACGCGTGTAGAAGACTTTCTGGATTTGGACAACGGGAAGTTTGGTAACATCCATTCCATCAGTGAACAAAAGCAAGCAAATGCCAGAGCCTCATCTTCCAGGATGATCAGTAATGGTGCCAAAAGATCACACATCCCTTGAACGTAACCCGAATCCAAATGAAGCCAGACCCAAGTACAAATAATGTTCCGCAATTTTTGAAGATTTGCATTTAATTCCGATTGGTCAGGAGGAGGTATCGATTGAATATCAGCAGAGGCATCCATGTTCCTTTCTATAATGTTGAAAGAGGGTTAGTATAATAAGATTAAATCCCATGATATTGATAATATCAACTTAGTGAAGGAATGTGCACTATGCGAAGGAATTATAAGACTTGGTAAATGGACGCATTACGATGAGAAGAATAGAGATAAATGTGGGGCGGACATAAGTCTTTGACCATTCAGTTTCAGACAGAAACAAGTATAGACAGGGAGTACAGAGTTAGATCAAGGTATCGATCGGAACTATACCGAAGAAACCAGATTACTGGAGCAAGTTGCCTCGATCAAACATCGCGACAACTCCTGAAACGACCCACGCTGGTTAGAGTGCGGTGAAACGCATGCGGTTAACAGCACTGTTCACGCTCGCCTGGTAGTAAGCGAGTATCAGGTGAGCACTGATCAAGCTTTCGAGTGGTGTGTCGCACATCAGATAATCGTGTGCGATAACGTGGCCTCAAGTTGGCCGGACTGGCATGCGACCCGTACGATTCAGCAAACTGACAAGCGTTACGTAACGTACCAACACTAATCGACTGGTCAGTAATACAGTTTTTCAGTAGTAAATCCGATCGGTAACCTAACTTAATTTTATCCTCAACTTCAGGAAAATAGTCGAAAACGTATGGTCAATAAACATCCATATTTCAAATATCAAGCGAATAAATGCTTGCACTATCTTCGTCATTTTTAAGCTTCGAGAGCTCATAAAAGCACGAAAAACCTGTTCGACACAAGTGCCTTTTATTATCACAGTAAACAAACCAACAGTAATCAGAAAGTATGAGGGTGACTACGAAATAATTAAAGGGTTGCGTACAGTTACCAGCAATCAAACTGTCCCGAAAAGCTGTGTGAATATAGTATTTCATACTGAGATTCGTCGAACGACGCTCATCAGGTGATCAACCCAGAGTATATATTTTTAATTGTGGACTGGATGATTAGAACTCAACAACTAGGATAAGCGTTTCATCATTCGTTCTACCAAAGCCACGCGAAATCCGGTTCTTACGACAAGATAAACAAAGGGCACTGATCCATAACGATGTTTAAAAAACCCGTCGGAGGAGTGCCAGGCGTAGTGATAGAATATGTGGCTAGGCTTTCTAGGACAGATATAAAACCGTTGTCAATACGTTCCAGGTGAATCACATTTGAACGGCTACACGATCAGAGAGACGAATTAGATTGGTTAAATAGCAGAGAAGACAAGGTAATTGTGCTTCAACTAAATTAATAAGTGCTTCTTAACTGAAAGAGTTACTGAAGCTGTGTTTGTAGGAAAAGTGTAACAACTACTCAATAACGTGTCACACGTAACTTACCTAATGCTCATGTACATACCATTATCAATTCATGAACCTATACAATATCGATGGAACTGCATGCAACATTAATTCACTTGGAGTGATCATTCAAAACAAGCACTGAGTGACGAAACGAAATTCACGGTGGAGATCCATAAAATCTTACTGAAGACTAACAGAAGGTAAGTTGTACAAATAAACTGATATTTTAGCTATGAGTTTCTCCGTAGCATTTGGAGTAGCCTGTCGTTTCCTCGAGAACCTGGAAGCATAGGTTATTAATGGGTTAATCTGCTACTTCAACAGCTAGGCTACGCAATTGCATTCACGAAACAGGCAATTTGCAATCATTCCGTATTGTTCCTTAACCCACTATACAAAAGTGTTGTGTTTACTTTGGAAAATGAAATCGAATAGTACTCACTTAACATATTAAACTACCATGTCAAAGTCGCTGATCAGCAGAGATTCCAGATTTCTATGCACCGCCAGCCAACCTCATCTGGTCGGTGCTTCAAATCCAACTCGTCGTATATACAAGGCATGAATAAAACGGTCATTCGATCTCTCATCAACAGAACTAATATGATTCGCACTAAGGAAAGCTTCAAAACAAAAATGACTTTTTACATTAAAGATCCGTTAGCCGTCAACCAATATTCAGATGCCTTTATCGAAAACACAGCTGAACGCGTCGACTAATAGGGGAAATCAAAGAGACCAGATCTTTCCTGTGTAGTTTGCAAATATATCCTGAGCTAATATCCGAAAAAATTCGCCTCGTTCTCTGCGAACACGCCATCCGGATCGTATTTGGGTTAGATAATACTTCGAAACGACTGATGATGCATCTTAAGGATCCAGTCTCTATGAACGAACAGAGAGATTATGTTTACGAAATAAAATGCGGTGACTGCAACGACATTTACACAGGCAACCGAAAGTACGTACTACTGAACACGAGAAGAACACGCGATTTCCTCCAAAAGATGCATAACAACTTCAAAAGTTAAAGAAATATTCGGTATTGCGCTGCATTTAATGTCAGAGAATCATAACTTATGTCACGATCAAGCTCAAGTAATACTTAACGGTCTGTCTTCCTATGGCAGCAATGCTGGATTGGAGTCTGCAACATTCACATCCAACATGCACCTAGTGAAAGCATACCCCTGTCTGCACTGCAGCGTGAATTGTTAAATAACGCACCTTATCCACATCAGTCTCATCCTCACTTAACGGGCAACGGATTCAAGCTGACCAAACCACAATATCTCAATGACCTACTGGGCTAAACTAGACAGTGTGATAATCGTACCGTCAGACTCACGCACGCCAGACAGACCACTAAGTGGAGACCTGGTAAACCACGATCTCCTGACTATCTAAGTTGCGGTAACATTTTACGTAAAAAAGCATTAGTTTCAGTATACTGCCACCCACCCACTGACTTGCGGTACGGGCATTTGAGCAGAGAGATTTGGTTGCCCTACCTTCTGCATGCACCAAATTAGACAGGCAAGCACACGCAATTGCTGATCCCTCGCCCGCCGTTCTATCCCATTTAGCTCCTAGTCCCCTCACAACCATCATTTCTAGTAGGTAATCTACAAGTCCCACAGCAAATATAGCTGATCATGGTGTAGTGAAAAGACTTCCAATAAGGCACAATCTCTACTGTCCAACTCGCTGGTTGTCATGTCACGCGCGAGTTCATGTTCATGGACCGAAATTCCGGTCCACAACACACCTCAGGCTTCGTCTCAAACGTCATGTGCACTTCTGCTCGGTCAGTGTGTGTGTGTGTGTGTGACCGACGCCTTCTGTCTGGGGGTGTCCGCCTGTCACTTTTCGTCCGTTGGCTCGATCTCGTTGAGCGTGGGCTCGTCCTATTGCCCGTTCTGTCCACAATCTATTCGCCGTGGACTTTGGTCATGTTTCACGACCACCTCGCGATATTTCACTGAGTGTTGGAATACTCGTGCCTCCGATCTGGTAGTCCATCTCATTTTGTCCGCCATGTCTCGTCCGTTGGTCCGATCTAGTTGAGCGATGGCTAGTCCGGTCGCCCGTGTTGTCCGCGATTCGATCGTTTTAAACTTTTGGACGTATATGGCCGCCACGTTGAGGTATTCCGCCGGAAGTTGGGATACTCGCACCTCCGGTTTGGTAATCCACTACAATGGCAACACTCTCTCGGTATTGTATCGCCGTCTGTGCGCAGTCTGAGCCGTCTCTATTGGCAATGTCTAACAGGCACCTTGGGTATTCGGTGGTCAGACATGGTTCTGAAAACTAAGGTACTGTGGCGAGCGGATATTACTAGGTCACATCCGTCGGATGGACGATGGCCGTATTCCAAAGCAGCTACTACAGGGACAACTGAAATCAGGTATGTAAAATCATGGTCTTCAAAACTGAGATACCAGGATGTTATCCAGTTAGGCTTTTTGCGTCATAATATCGATTTTAGATCTTGAGAAGACAACATTAAACTGGACGATTTGAAAAAGTACGATCCGAACAAGCGTCCGAAAGTCCAATGAGCAACTATTGCGCGGCTGAAGACGGAAGCGCACGGCACACAAGGTAACCATCGGTGCCATGACTATATGGCGTTGCGGTGTGTGCGGCCGCTAGTGCGCCGGCGGCCTCGGATTAGTAGGTCACCAAAGTACTCATAGTGCCCCGCCAGGCAAGCAAGAATGAGTACAGTGGATTCAAGTAGGTAATGTTAGTTATATCTATTTTTTACGGTTCTCATAGACCAGCGACCACCGACATTTGGCAACTCACCCACTCTCCTCTTCAGAATTCTGGGTGCTTATGGTCTTCTACCTCTTCCTTTCTTCAGCTTTGTTGGTGTAATGTATGATGAAGGTTTTATCTATTCTCCAGTCCAATCTTGAGTTTTGTTTCTCCTCTTATCCTCTCTAGAGTTTACTAACGCGTACTCCTGTACTGAACTACTTCTTACATTATATTTTCAACATTTTTTCTCCCATTTTAGATCTAACCATCGGATTATCTTTCAATGCGCTTTCCAAGAAATAGGGGTTTCAGTTTCGCGCTAGCCTATTAACTGGTCGAATACCATTGGCCGGCTGAACACAAAGGTCTCACTGACACACCTCCTGGTCATATTCCCTCGGATTTACACTGGATCCGTGGTGTGTGAGTGGAACCGTAAATAGTGCAAGTGTCCTTTGGCTTCGGTCACTGTGACAAGCTAACCCGAAGCGGATGCAGCCAACCATCAGTCCATTTACTTAGTAGTTAAATCTCTTCTCTTTCCATTCCTTTCCTTCTCAATGTTCTTGTCTACGATTTGTATTTTTCATTATGGTTGTATGGCAGCAAGCGGTCAACGAGGACCACCGACATAATGCTGACCAATTAATGCTCTAACTGGCTAATGCTTCAACATACGTACCTAATCAACTTACACAGCAAATTTCATATAGTGTCAAATGTTTACATTAACAATAATACGGCAGTGGTCTGAACCCCATAAATAATCTGCGTGGCATACGAAGAAGAAAATTTCGTTGAAATGAACGAAGCATCCGGCGTAAAAGACAGATGTCCACATAGATTTTGTTAGAGTTGTTATGTTAACCATAGAATACTGAAGCCAGTGGCAGAAAATGTGCATCATGAAAAACACCTATTTCATTAACCTCCGTAAATGTGAATTTCGAACGCCGTTTTCCGAGGCAGCTTCAAAGCTATTTCACATCTGTTTATGCGTCTTATGATCACTGTTGACTTAATTACCTAAAAAATGTATTTAAACCGAAGGTCGTGCATCATATTTTGCACACATTAACATGAAATAAACCTTATAAACTGTAAATTGACGGGGATAGTGTAAAAAGCGTGCGATTCTTCGGTCACATAGCGCATTGTTGATGAGGCTTCCTTTGAACCGAACACCAAACATTTCAATAAACAAGAGAAGTGTCATTTTGTATGTTTCATTTTACACGCGAGGATACTGTTTGAGGCTCATTTGTGAATTTCTGAAGATGGAGAAATCTGACGCTTGAGGAATGACATAGACAAAATGTACTCAGTATGAAAAGCAAAAAAGAAACAAAGAAGCTACAAAGATGTCCAGCAGAAAACTGAAATCAATATATCAACAAACAATTATCCACTTGACAACGCCATAGTGATTCAAGCGAAAACCAATGAACAACCATTGATATACTGATTCATAGATCTCAGAATAAAATGAATGAAAACTCGTTCAGAGTTGCAGTATGCAGCCCAACATGAGAAATAAATCAAACTTGTCCGAACCAACTGCATTGAAAGTTAGTCGAGTAGGCTTACCCTTATAAGAGGATGTTGTGAGCAATGAATTGGGATCGAAACTAGTTCATAAATATTTGAAATTCCAAGAAATTATTGCTGAACCTGATTATAACGCGTAGGAATGCCAGTACAATAGTATAGTACCGCATTATATGTACTGGGAATTTAACAAAACGATTGCAACTTTAAACACATCGTTCAAGTGAGTAGGTTGTTAATTGACAACAAATAAATCTGAAACATGACAACAGTTTGCAGCCTACGTTGATTGCACAATCACATGAGGTTAGTCAGCTATGAATTGAACACCAAGGAGTGTCAACAAGAACTAAAATTAGAAAGTGTTTTTTTATGACAGTGGACGATGCAAACAGAGATAGTTAACTAGTCCGTAACAAGTTTTGAGAAATGGAAATGAATTGGAAGAATATTGAAAGCGATGGCCTTTTCCTGGAACGCATGTAATTTTGTAATTCTGTTATTAGGACCATAAACCGTGAGAAGTGTTTCACATTGTAGTCAATCTTACTAAAATAAATTAGACGCTAAACAGAAAAAAAATCACTAGCACTGCACGATCGCATAAGTACAAACCAGTTGTTCAAAATACGCATAGTTTCTAGAATAAATCAATTAGGAAAAAAAGCTGCTTTAGTAAAATATTCTGGCAACTTAATCGAAGTTGATACCCCAATGAGAACAAATTTGATCTCACGGCAAAAGGAGAGGACAATAATCTGCTTAGAGAATTTAGCAAATAGCAAACATTTCAAACATCGAATTGATAGTTAAACTACATAGTAAGTTTTGGCTAGCACACCAACACAACGTGATGTTTGACTTAGTCAACCGGCCATTGAATATCAGTATAAAAAACGGGAACAGAGGATACGATGAGGTTATCGGTTACTGTGAGTAGACAAACCACATATATTCTGGTACAGGACTAGAAAGATAAAACAACTATCGACATGTCTCATCTCTTCGGAGCGTTAATCAGCTAGATCACTGACAGTCACTAAATAAGAATCATATCTAAAATTGTTAAGGTAGGAAATATTTTAACTTAGACACTATTCACGATCAATAACGGCTGTGACATTGAAAAACTGAAGTACAATCACGTTTGTACTATAGCTTTAGTCCTTGTATGTTTCATATCTGGCATTTAAACTCGTTTAACACATGGATTCTGACGATGTTCGAGAAAGTTTCGGGGATGTAGCCTTGCAGTAAAACTTTACTTTCAATTATGAAATCACATGTTACGAAGTGCCTTGACTCACGCCAAGGTTCGGTTGATAAATATCGCACTTTACATGTTTAAAAAAAGACAATGACAATGAAATAACGTTTTTTTTGGAAGATGACAATATAAAGGAAAGAGGGAAAAAGGTCTTATACGAAATAAAGGCTCGACGGATCGAACGAAATCATAGACTTCGACTCAACAGAAGCAATAAGCATGTCAAAAGGATGAGAAAGTCTAATAAGAATGTATGTTTCACAAGAACTGAAATTCAATAGTACACATCTTCGCCACATTACACACACGCAAATGTGACTGAGCTTCTTCATATATTTCATGCGTGCTTGATGTGAGGTTCATGTCGTGGTGGTCGACATCGTTGCTTCACTAAATCGAGCCCGGAGTTCAATTCCCAGCTGTTGTAAGGATATGTACTACTGAAGAGTTTTAGCAACGGAGAAATTCAAATCTAGTGTTTCTTCTCGAAAGAAGCTAGCTGAAAAGTCCACCTGAATATGAAAGCCGCGATCGAATGTACTTGGCGTTCAGATGATAATCAATTGAATCTCCAGTTTTCGAACAGGAATTCTACAGACATCTACACAAATTCCTACGCATCCAAAGTTGTGAATTTTGGTATTTTTTTCAATGCTGTAATCCATGCCTTCCCGGTTGTTGAACGTTATATATGGAAACTGTATCGAAAGTATACAGTCCACTTCATTCCTTATGTGTAATGTATGTAATGAATATCTCGATATGGCACTGTGACAAGGCAGTAAGATGCACCTGCTTCACAGGTGTTCCGGTCCTTGGGCATACCGCTCGGTTGAAATTTTTCACACTGATCGACAGACGGTAGGGGAGCTGATAGCCAACCTGGATCTGAAGGGACAAAGTACTAGCCATAATGAGTCGCAGACAAGGAGGTGAACAATGATATTCGGTAAGTGGTGTTGAGATCAACAACTGCAGTCTCAGTGATGACGCACTGGTTCACAAGCACTAGAGAGTGAGAAAATGATAAACTTGGTAAGATTTGGTAATTGGCCACATTTAGTGTTTGTTTCTGTATGAGCCAACATTGAGCCTGAAATAGAGAAGGAGGAAATTATGTGGAACACGATCGGCGAGTCTAGTAGATGAGGCCTTGGTTTCGTAACCGACGATGGGATGCCGGGTTCCGTAGGAAGTCAGTGTGCAACACGACTGATTTCGCTGATTGTTAGTATCTGGACGGCTGGCGGTTAAACACTGTCCAATACATTATTGAATGAGAACAAAGTGGAGCTGGATTTGTACACTGGTCAATGCTAGCGTAATGGAAACGATATGAAGTGCACACTAAACTAAATAACTGCACCCTGCAAAACACCTGAATTATTAACATGCGTAGAAGTCACGTGACTACTGAAGTGTATAAACTGGATACATCAGAAGTTTGGTTATCCAGCACTGTGTTGCAGTACCGTAGAACAAACGACAAATCTGGCTGCTACTTGGAAACAGACACTGATGCTGATTGTATGCATTGTCTGACGAATTATTCTTACTGAAAGGGGCTATTGAAAAATAAAGTAATGTCAAAAACCTGGGAAAGTAAACTAGACAAATTCAAAACTTGTGAACTATTTTTGGCTGAAGCATAATGAGTTCGGACAAGATCATATCGAGTTTGCACACCGGTCACTTTTCACGGCATATCCGTTTCGGTAAAACTGGAGTACATATCAGTTCAAACAAAACGATCTCAGTCCTGCAGTACGTCGCTTATGGTTGTAACCCTTGGCTGCTCACATCCATACCACAGATTCATCGTTGTCAACTTCTAGTAACCGACAAGCGGGATAAAAAAAAGCTAAGATCCAACAAGTGGTAACTAATACAGAACAGGCTCACAAGGGTACAAGTTTAGACAGAATATATTATCAAAAGTGTATATATCAAACTTGTTCAGATGCTGAACACAAACGTGTGAGTCCCGTGTGCTTGACCCCAATACGATTTGCTTCATGTACCAGAGATGAGTGAGTCATATCTAACCTGAGTGCTCAGACAACCATGAATGACTTTCAAGGTGAGTGGAAAATGCTCAATTCATAGACGAGACCAGGATATGCATTGCTAGTTGTCTTTAACAACCCAAGAAAAACACGTCCAGCAGTTCCCAGTGGAGTGGACAATGCAGATCATTTACAGCCTGACGTAGAAGACGCTGTGAATCATGAGTGTGATTAGAGTAAAACACAAAGCATCTTATGAAAAAGTAAACCTGAAATGTTCCAAATTACCGACTATCAGAAAGACATGTGCAAGTTAAAAGTTAACTCACTAGTATTAGCAAAGAACGAATGATTCCGGTCACATCTAGAAACATCTTTGTCGATCCGATAGAGGTTCAAGCTGAGAGCGTCCAATGTTTCGGCCTGTTTACAATATGATATAAAAGACAGCACTAAAAACCTCATAAGATGACGGACACTACGAATGGATTCAAACGAACACCAAGCGCCTACTAAACAAATAATCCGCCTACAGTCTCAGGAAAAGTTAAGACAAACGCATACAGACCTGTACATATATAACTGACGACCGAATCTCATAAATAGCACACAAGACGAGGTAGACAGCCAACACTTTTAACAAACTGTCAACTCAGTGAAACAAGCAGACAACATACAGAGAAAGTACTGCAGAGACAATCCGTGAATATGGTCAGAGGCAATCGACTGGTAACATACAGGAGGGTATGTCCGGAATCAAATGAGCGTAAAACTCGTTGATGATGTTCCAAAATGTGATGATGAAGAAATCGTTTAGTCCTGGATATGGTTAATGCCATTTTCAGAGTAAGCATGACTGAGCCGTTGCTCATCCAGAAATGGCACACAGGCTGAAGGATTCTACACACCTTATGGGATAATACTTGGGTGTAACACAAACAATAGACAAAAGAATCCGAATTACTTACAAAATAACGATCCGATTAACGGACCAAATCGAGCACATGATCGTTCTGCACTGAGAACGAACGTACTGAAAGGAATTTGAAATGATACTACAAACTTGCAGACTGCAATATGCACATGGTCAGATGTTTTGTTTGGATTCTGCAGACATACCGTGTGTGAACGACATACGAGCCTGCAACGCTTGTATTGATAAGTAGGTTTTCACTACCGAAATGGGATAGATTAAACAACTCCTGTTGCTTGAATACATCATACTGACGGATTGAACACAGCATGTCTGATTATCAGCTATCAATGGCAGCGACCGTGAAAGTTAGTAGGTAAATGACGAGGGTAAACTGACCATGGAATGTTATCATTCGAATGAGCATCAAAAAGCGTTAGTGTGAACAGATCGAACAAATACAAACGTTGTTAGAAAATTTGCGTTTATCAAGGTGACAATAAATTACGGGTGGCTGGTGCGCACGATGACGGAGCAAGCAGTGGCAACAGAATGAATAAGCCGGAATCCTACCTCGTCCATTGCGAAGTACATCATGGAAACGGGTCACGTTGTTGACCCCATCACCGCGTTTCACGTATAATTGCTCAACCGGGATCCTAAATTGCTTGTATTCTTCAAGGAAATGTTGCTCAATATTCGCCGTCCGGCATTGTGTGTGCATAAACTTTTGACTCACGCAGTTTGTCTGCCCTGAGACTGATAACAGTCTTTGTACCATGCCCACCCAATTGCTGACCGTTGCTATTGTTATCTGCATGACCTATATACTATATACGTTCGTTAACGAAAAAAGTAAACGAAGTGTTCACATCCTACGATATATCTTCTACCGTTATTGGTAATTAATTTATAAGAAGAGACAAGAACGCTCTCAATACCAGTTTCCATTTTCCGGGAACCGGAATATTTACACTCACCTCTTCAGCTACGTTGAAGTAGTGTTGATTCAGATGGCAATTCGGAATAAAGTCTCGGCCCACTCAGGCACAATCACGTCAGACAATTCGAATCAGCTAGATGAAAAAAAATTCGCTCGTCGGCTTTCATAGAGCATCACTAACTGCCTAAAAGCGTTTGGAAAGTGGAGCACGGCCCCGTGAGCACAAAGCAGTATCAGTTTTAAAATTACAAGATAGCTGCCATCCGAATATACAGAAAAAGGGAGCCAGACAGGTAATCTCAAACAAAGAACGTTTTGAATGCACACAATTGACGGATTCTCGGAAAAATGTACCACTTGTTGAAGACCCGACGTAGATTTGTACAGACCCACCAGAACCAGACAACAATGACTACACGCTGCACCTTTGGAATACGCCTACAGCAATAAGTGAGGCAAACTAAGAGCTCGGTTAGGGATGTGGTTTTCAAGAAAGTCGTGTGTCGCTTTGCTTTGCAGATCACGCCCTAGAGCCACAGGCTTCGAATCGGGTCCGCTAAACTATCCCTATTTGGCGGCATAACAGACAGGGCAGTATTCAGTGCTTGTTCAATAATCCGCTATTTCGCAGACTGCCGTCAAGATCAGCGACTGACAAAGCCACAGACTTCATAAGTATGGTTCCAAACTAAAAATATATGTTAGTATGTATGTGTGCATATCTGTCTTCAATATCCACAACTCTTTTGCACAGCTTATCACGGATACAACTTAGAGGGTCAGTAACAGAATTGACGAAGTCTGATGCTGGTTGCCCTGGTAGTGCATACCATGAACAATTTGGTACATGACAAAGATGCAGACGCGATGACGGATAACAGAAACCAATTGTGAAACTTCTGAATCCATAGCGAAGATCAAGTGATATAGCGTAGACCGCGTAAAAACATGCGGTTCACGTCTACGCCGCTTCAGATCCACTCGAAGTCCATGGTTTTTAAACTCAGGGCTCTTTACGGTCAACAAACCAGCCATCATTTTTGATATCAAGAACATTTAGTGTTCACGATGCTCTCTTGCATGTCCATAAATGAGGCCACAATTGCTATCGTTCGGACTAACCGAGTAAACAGCGAACACGATAACAAAGTTGGCTACATCCGCGTTAAAAGTCGAGGCTCTTATTCAACCAGTAATCATAGCTGATTGGTGGATAATACAACTTCCTATAAAATTATCCGGTCGCACGTCTTGTAGCAATATCTCTCCTAACGA